>ML791289.1:117653-182683 GCA_009831015.1 Picea engelmannii
AAAAATATTTATATGCGTTGAGCCAATAGAAATTTTCCAAAGCAACAAATGAGGATGCTAACTTCCCTTTCTTGTCCTAATGCAGGTTTTTGATCATCAAAATGCTGGAGTGGAGGGAGAGGGAGCATGAAGACGATGATCATGATGCCTTGAATGACCCAGGCACTATAAATTCTCTCTGGCAATGCAAACTACTGAAATTCTTTAAAATCCAGGGCATGAGAGCCCAACTGAGGCTATTGGAGTATCTAGTCCACATGTGGGATGTGGACCAGCAAGTGTTTCATGTGGGTGCCCACGTACTATCCTTAGATATCGAGGATTTCTATTTCTTGATGGGGTTATCTTGTCGTGGGTCTCATGTGACTTTGACAGGAGGTAGAGGTGGTGGTCTACCAATGAGCGAGTATCTTCATCGATATTATGATCCTGAGGAAGAGAGACATAAGGGAAAAGATGCCATCAGGGGTGTCCAGGATTTACCCCTCCAAACTATTATTCTTACCATTACACGTATGGCGGGGAGTGCATCTCCTCACACGGCCCTCAAAAGCTATTTTCAATATGCAATGGAGTGCATGGAACCTAGGGTGTTCAACTGGAGCGATGGAGTCCTTCGCAGCATGAAGGCACAGCTAACAAAATGCAAAAAGGGGGACCTGAAACAATTTGGATATGGATTTTTTTTAGTGTCTTTCTTCCTAGAGAGGGTCCCCCATTTACATTTACAGGTAGAGTGGGGTGTATCGCCCCCACAGGACCTAAGGATGAAGAGGTGGTGCGACCTCATGGCTCGACATGTAGCGGGTCCCATCATCAAATACAATGATGCATTCTTTGACTTGTTGAAGCCTCAAATACTGATGATAGACAATTACGCATATGTCGGTCTAGATTTTAGAGGTGACCCCGACTTGGTTCTACCTGAGGGCTTTCAGTGGGGAGACGCGGGTAAGAAAAACGTTTTGTTTTTATGATGTTTTTTGTGAATTTTGAAATATAAGATGTTTTTTATGCTATCAATCCAATGACTAATCAAAACTTTTGACAATGAAAATGTACGGCCACACCGGCCTCTAGGTACATCCCCTATTCATAGACGAGGGGAAGCAGTCATGGTAGCTGGATGGGATGTTGATGATTATGAAGCAGTCGAGCAAAACCTAGAGGGTTTGACAACAGATATCCCGGACATCTCAATCGATGAGATTCTGAGACGTTATCAGCGCCATACTGTGGGCATATCTGGTTCACTTAGTCGTCTACTTTGTAGGGTAGAATGAGCAATAGTGTGCTACCATGAGCAACATCCTTGATGTCATTTTGTAGAAGCCATGCTTCATATTTTGATATTTTGTTCTTTGACGGAAAACACTTTTTTTTTGTAAAACACTTTTATCGTTATATATATATATATATATGAGGCTTCTACCGACTTACTTGTTTTAATGTGAATTGTGGTTGGATTTACATGTGTCTCAAATGTCTTTCTAACACATAATTAGTTAATGCATCTGTTAATGTATTTAGACATCTAGGAATATGCTGATATTCAATGTAATCGAAATAACGTTCCAAGAGGTGAATTCGTAGATATACACGTAACAAAGTAGGACTTTGGATAACATAGACATTACTTAGTTGTAGTACCACTAACTGTGAATCAATTCGTACAACGAGGTGATAGATTCCAAGTGAAATAGCGTCGATCAACAATTCGATGATTGCACTATATTCCGCGATATTGTTAGTTGCACGGTCGAGGAAAACACTGTGTAGACTGATTAACTCGTTCGTAGGTGCATAGATTGCCCAAGCAGCGGATGCTAAGTTATGAGTACTACGACTAACGCCATCAGCGAAGCCAATGTGGGGTAGCGAAGACACCGACATCAGGAAACCAAGCACAATGCAAGGTAAGCAGCTGGGGGTCGAAACCAAATAACGAAAAAGCACACAAAAGTATGATACAATAAAAATAGAAGCACTCATGCAAAGATAACCTAAGCATAGTACTTCTTCAATTAAAGTCCATTTCTAGGTTCACTCAAAGGACTGTCATCATAATCTACTAACTCATAGGCTCCCTTCTTCAACACTCATTTGACGATATAAGGGTCGCACCACATAGCCTCGAATTTTGCGGCCCCTAGTAAATCACGATCTTGTTCATAGAGGAGAACTAGATCACCTTTGGAGAAAATAGGCAGCTTGACATGCTTGTCATATTGGGATTTTACGCATTTCTTCTGGGTTTCAATAACCAGGGTGGCATCATGACTGGTTTCGTCTAATTGCATCAGATACAATAGACGTTCTTCCTCGATAGAGGTGTTTGGGAGAAGTTCAATGGCTAGCTTCAAATATGGGATCTCACATTCAATCGACAGGACAACTTCAATACCATACACCAACTGAAAAGGCGTAAATCTCGTGGCAGACTTCACGGACGTCCAATAGGCCCATAATGTTGAAAACAATATCGTGTGCCAACTTGTTTTGCGAATTCCTATTATTCGTCGAAGCATAGTGATAAGAACCTTGTTTATCGCTTCAACTTGGCCATTGGCCTGTGGATAGTAGGGGGTTGAGTTTTCATGTCGAAGACCCAACTTTTCGTTAAGCTCAAACATCATGAAATTTCGAAAATGGCTACCGTGATCAGTGATGATAGCTTGCGGGATTCCAAAGCGCGTGATGATATGATTGAATATGAATAGGGTTGTAGCTTTTCTGGTATTATCGAATGTAGGCATCGCCTCGGCCCATTTCGTGAAATAATCCACGGCTATGATGATGTATCCATGCCCCCCGGCCGAATGAGGGTTACATGTCATGAAATCAATGCCCCATTTTGTGAAAGGTCCAATGGAAAATATAGGGTGTAACGGAGCGGGATGAGATCTTATCTTGTTATTTTACGTTTGACAAGCATGACACTTTTGGACGATAGTTATACAATATTTAAACAAAGAAGGCCAGAAGCACCCTACTCGTAATATATTTTGGGCAATGGCATACCCAGACATATGACCACCACATGTTCCAGAGTGGTAGTCATTCAAAGCTTTCTCAACCTCATCAAAGGTGAGACAGCATCGAAAAATAGAGTCAAGGCCACGGTGATAGAGAGTGTCACCGAGAATTATGTATTGACGGGCTTGATACCGTATGTGACAACGGTCTGTACTAGAGAGGGCATGACAGAAAGTTTCAGTCTGGAGATAAATGATAATGTCTCCATACCAAGCGTCATCAGAACTGATCAGAAAAAATGATTCATCAGGTAAGGAATCCTCTGCCACATTTTTTGTCTCAGTGGAGGGAAGGTCACATATCAATTCGGAAAATACCAAACATTTCTTAGACTTAGCACGTTCAAACTCTAAGTCAAACTCCTGGAGAATTACAATCCATTTGGAGTACTTTCCCCCTAGCAATTGGCGTGTAAGGACATGCTGCATAGGGTTGTAATCAAAAATAAAAGTGGTCTTGTGTAGTAGGATATAGTGACGAAAACGTTGGACATCGTGAACAGCTGGCAAGGCCAGTTTTTCCACATGTAGGTATTTTGCCTCGGTAGTCATGAGACTCTGACTCAAATAATAAATTACATGTTCGTCATGCGAATCATCTTATTGGACTAAAACCATGGAAATGGTAGAGTCTGAAGCGACAAGGTAGAGTCTGAAGTGATGAGGTAGAGGAAATAGTCTCGACTATAATCTAGTGGGAAATGCAGTGGTGTTCGTGTTAGGGGAAGTTTCAAAGCTTTGAAGGCTTTATTGGCAGTCTCCTCCCATACGAATTCGTAACCCTTCTTCAATAGTCGAGTAAATCCTAGAGTTAACTCAACGTAGTTGGGAATGAATCGACGCAAAAAGTTTGCCTTCCTTTGCAAACTTTGGAGCTGGCATAATCCAGAAGGAGGAGGTAGATTAAGGATGGCCTCAACCTTCAAAGGATCCACTCTAATTCCATGAAGTGACACAATAAAACCCAAAAGTCAGCCGGACTCCACACAAAAAACACATTTGTGTGGGTTTAAATGTATACGATAGTAACGACAACGAAGAAAAATGGCTCGGAGATGGGCCGAGTGAACTTGGCAGTGCATGGAATGGGCCAGTAGATCATCGAGATATGGTTGTACGATGTGCATGATATCGTCAAAATCATAATACATGGCACGTTGAAAAGTCACACCAGCGTTCTTCAAACCGAAAGGTAGTTTTCGGTAGCCGAAGGTACCCCAAGGACAAATGAAAGCAGTTTTGTGTTGATCCGCGGGTAAAATGTTAATCTGATTATAGCCAGAGAAACCATCCATTAAAGAGAAGATTTCGCTCCTGGCGCAATCGTCAACGATATGGTCAACGAAGGGGGTTGGAAAGTTGTCCTTGGGACAAGCTTTATTAATGTCCCTACAATATAATCGACGCATACATGAATCGTGCCTTGTTTTTTATTAACTGGAACTAGATTGGATACTCAATCAGTTAAAGCCACGGGATAGATAAAGCCAGCCTTAAGAAGTTTTTCAACTTCGAGTTTGATAGCGGCGGATTTACGGGGGTGGACTGGGCGAAGTCTCTATCGAACGGGTTTAGAGTCCGGATAGGTTTTAATTTCATGTACAATGATATCGGGGTCAATACTTGGCATCTCTTCATAGCTCCAAGTGAAAACATCATGAAAATCTTGAAAAATAACTTTATAAGTGACGACTTTGTTATCAGAACAAGCGACTCCGATGTGAACATTTTCAACAACTCCAGGTTTAATGGATGTGTCAAGAGGAATGGTGGGAAAAATGTTACTCATGTTCCCTTCATATAACACATCATGTGTGGACTCGAGAACAGAAGAAATGACAACAACGGTTGATAGAGTCAAAATTCGTTGGTAACTCTCTAAGGTGTGTTGTTCCAGGAAGAGAATGGAACGATGATGTCCATCGTCCCAGGGGGTGTCTTCCATAGACATGACAAACATAATCATCTCGTCGGTAGGAAAAATCACGTGAAATGGATCGGGAGATGAATCACATAGAGAGTGAGTGGAAGGGGTTTCTGATTCAATGGTTTGATAAGCTGACTCAACCGAACTTAAAGGCATTTGCTCTCCATAGCGGAGATAATCACTGGGGTCGGGTACTATCCACAGGTCATGAGACGCAGGGGTTTCATGAACAGAGGTGGAAATCATGTTGATTTAGGTGACAAAAGGAGTTCGAACATCGGGTGGTGGGATTGGGAATGTACCCATCAAAGTTGAATATTTTAGTAGACCCGCACCAACATTCTCATACCCAGGAGGTGTCTTCGAAATAAAGGGTACGTTGCTAGTACGGGAATCAGAGTTGAAAAAGGCCAGCTGGTCTACTGTAATGACTTTTCCCTGTTGTGGGAAATGTACTACATGGAAAAGGGTAGACACAATTGCATGCATAGAATCAATCCATCTACAACCAAGTAAGAGGTTATAATCGAGAGGTGAATCAAAGACCTCAACTTCAACATTGACCAATTTGCCTTCCAACGTAATAGACAACGAGGGAAGTACATCGTAGGGTTTAAAGCCAGATCCCTTGAAGGCCTTAAGTGTGTTGTGTGATTTAGTTAGGGGAGGAAAGCCAATGGATTTTCAACAGGCAACAAACATTACGCACGTCAAGGCACCCTCATCAATAACGATTCTACATATATTCTTGTTCTCGACAACAACTTGTATCTTAAACACTAGCTGAGGGGGTAGCCTTGGAATGTGATCTTCTAGGTCAAAAATTATCAAATTCGTATCTATAGGATCAATTCCACCAATAGCCTTTAACAGTGCCTTCAGTTGAGTAGGACAACTTTGAAGGACTTCGAGAGCTGACATCACGAAGGGTGCTTGCGCAAGATCTTCTACAATACTGTAGTTCTGAGCAGCGCGTGCATGAGGATTAAAGACAGACTTTTGAACAATGCCCTTTGGAGGAGGGCGAAGAACTGTATCGAGACCCGGTCGTTCGATATGAAGAGGACTGTTGGGAGGTGAAGTTGAGGGAGGCGGTTGAACCAATGAAGGTGGTTTATTGTCAACTTTCTCCTTTGAGGGAGAGTAATCTTTGGCTCGAGTAGTAAGTGTAACGTCATTCTTTTTTGAATCACCAGTACACATAAGGACATTGGAAGTAGTGGAAGGGGAAGGTTGATCATGAATGACCAATTGGGCCTGTTGTTGAGAAGGAAAAGTTTGGGACAAAACGACAGGTGTGGGAGGCTTCGCAGTCCCTTGAAGGAACTTAGTGACCTCGACACGTCTTGGACAATCTTTCGTGCAGTGATCATCACCATAGATAAAGCAAGGATATCGAGGTTTGTGATTATCCTTATCATCGACAGGTTGCATTTTGGCTTTCTCAGATTGTGGATTGTTATTTTTATCCTCCTGATTCTTACCCTTTCCTTTTTTATATTTATTTTTGCCGGCAGGGGTAGATTGAACGGAGTTAACCTCAGAAGTTTTGTCGGTGGAAGGAGTAGGAGTCAAAGCACTTTGAACATTAGAAACAATAGATTTGGGATTGGTGTGAGAGGCTTGTGTAGATTGAGGTTGATCATGGAAGGTGCCAATCACACCATCATTTGCATGAGAAGCAGCAGGGGTATTTGAGGTGGTGGTAGTAGAAGGATGAGGAGCAACAGGGAGAAAGTTGTAAAGAGTGCCGGTTTGCGAATAAACGAGATCTAGGTACTGAGCGCAACTGATCGCCTTCTCTTCAGTGAAAACTCCACCCATGGAAATGTCACGAGAGATTTTATTCACAAATGATTTGGTGAACCATTCCGCCAATAACTGATTAGGAAGGTCGAGTTTGATCAAACATCATCTTCTTCGCCACTCATGGATGTGATCGGAAATATGAGTGGTCGAATTTTGCTTAAAGGAACTCAAAATATTGGTTCTTGTTTCATAACGGATTGGAAATTGGTAATGTGTGAGGAAAGCCATGGCTAGGGTATTAAATTCGGTGAAGAAGCCTCGTGGTAGTTCTATATACCACTTTGCAGCCGAATCCGTAAGAGTTCGTTGGAAGAGTCATAACAGAATGGAGTCGTCCATCAAAGAGTTGGACGAACACCAAAGGTGAAAAGTCATATCATGGTTGTTTGGGTCTTCTCCCGATTTACCATCAAATTTGGGAATGTCGGACAATAGCTTGGACGGTATAATGGGCCAGTGGGGAGAATGTAGGATAGGATCATTCAAGATTCTAGACAAGTCAGGTAGATCCAAAGTGGCTAAAAAGGGTAACTGTCTATTCACGATAGGGTACTGGTGACTTTGGGGAGGGAGTCCCATTGGTATACCAGTAGGACCGTAAGCAGTTTTCATGTGAGGCGAAGGTCCTGACAGATTCAGACGTGAGTGTGGAGGCATGTAACCCATAGGGTTGTATTGATTAGGGATGTTCCCTTGGAAAGGGACACTAGAATGAACAGTCGAACCCCAAATGGGATTGCAAGAACCGAGATATGACTGGCCCGAACTAGGGTGTATGAAAGAGCTAATTTGAGGTTGTTTCCCCCCAGATGATTGGGGATTTCCCTGGATGAGAAGGTTCCAATATTGGGCTAGTGATCCTGGTATGTTTTGTCCATAGGGTGGGTTATAACCTCCAAGTGGGGGTTGTCCTCCAAGTGAGGATTGTGTCCCAATTTGAGTTTGACCGCCAAACTTAGTTTCCCCCCAGGGTTACATTTCCCTCCAATAGGAATCTGATAACCAGAAGTGAATGACTGAGTAGTGCCTCCAATTGTATTGGAGCCACTTGGGCCAGATCCTCCCATAAAATGTGGATAAGACCCTCTGAAGATGACCTGGGAAGGTGTCAGAACGAAACCAAAAGTAGCATTGTACCCAGGAGGAATAAAAACTCCAGAAACTCCGGATGGAATCTGGGTAGGAATGGGGATAGAAGTATTCAAATAATTATACCCAAGAGGAAGTGATGGGATAGGTCTAGATGAAAGTGGTGTACCAATGGGAGCTTGGGTAACCACCGTATTCCCGGTGGGAATAGTCGTAGCACATGGGACCATTGTAGAATGGGCCATCTGGAGAGAAGTAGTTGAGATAAGACCAATTGACTGTGTTTCTGAAACAGCAGGGATATAGCTAGTTGTACCAACAAAGTGATCTAGAGGTATCGTGTAGGTAAGAGACGTTTTGGGCAGTTCAGAGACGACAGGTATATCAACACCTGCCCCTGAGCCGTAAAGGTCCTGCACTGTGCGAGGCAAGATTCTAAGTATGTCGGTAGTCCAAAGGGGATTCCCTGCTCCAGGGCCGGAATGGGGTCCGGTCGGTATTCCATAAGTGTCAACAACAAGTTCTCCGGATGAATTCAGCCGAAGAATACGTCTCTCGTATCCAGGAGGTATGTGGAAAGCCTCTAGAGAATCAGAAACAATTCAGAAACTTTCTAAAGAGGCATAACCTTCCTCTTGCGAGGTTACAGGGTCTTGGACCTCACTCTGTTGAGGAGAGCCCTCAGGTGCATGAAGGAGTAGAGGGAGATAATCCTCTGTATTTTTCGGAGGAAGTCCCTGGACCCTACACGAACGACGTGGAGGATCGATGTTGGCCGAGCCAAATATTTTACGCAAGAAATCTATGGCCAACTACGAAAATAAACAACACTTGCTAATAAAATCTAAGAATCAAACCAAACAAAAAAACCTTCTTACTTTGAAGTCACTAGTTGGTGATGAAATCCAATGTCGTGAAGTCAAGGCAAGAAGGGGTTGGGATAGAGCAGATGGAAAAGTTACGTTGACGACCTGCTTAACGGACTTACACCCTGGTGCAAGATCCCACACATAATCGTGGGTATACCCTCCAAGGAGCCTGAGTGAGTCTAGTCAACGTCGATTCCAAGTACCATGAAGACTTTCCCCTCCACAGTCACCTCGTGTAAGACCTTAAGAAGATAGGCAACTAAGGCTACCAAGAACAACAATGATGCCTGGGGAAACAGTCGACAATCCGATCCACACACAAAGGTAGGGTATCTAGCCCGAAATCAACTTGAGAGGCATCCACTCATCATTGTGGGTATACCATTCAAGCAACCCCCATAATACACGTAATCTCTACACCGAGACCAACAAAGCAGGGTGAGTAACTCTGCCAGTCTCAATGTGACATCAGGTTTGACCCTTGTGTGAGAAGGGCTTCCTAGGAAAAAATGTTGCAAATGGATTTGAAGACTCCCTATCACAAGATGCTATTGTGTGTTTTGTGCTTTGGAGAGTGTGTCTCACAGCCTATTCCAAAGCTCTACCCTAGCTAATGTTGGTGTAAAAGATCCCTAGAAAATAAAACTTACTAATTGAGTTTTAGATTTCACAATGTTTTTTAGAGGTTGTTGTTTACTCAAGAGGGAGATAGAAATGAAACCAATGTTGTGGAAGACCTTGACCCAATAATATCCAAATAGAGATCAATGATGCAAACTTTTGTTCAATGAATTATATCTATAATAGGGAGAAGATATCTTTCCGGAAATACGAAAGCTACAAAACATAATTTCTTTTCTTGAATGAACTACAATTCCAAACAATTGTAAGCAATGAAATTTCTCAATTTTCTCTTCTTAAAAAAATTTCTTTGAATGCAAAAAACTTTCTTATGTGTGATTACTTAAAAGAATAAATGACTTTAAAGTCTACCTTTCCAAAACCAAATTAGAGGTATAGTGAAGAAAGGACAAGTAATCAAAGAAAACTTATACACTCAACAAGCATCCAAATCAAACTTTCAATGAAGATAAAAGTAAAGATGATAAGAAAGTGTTTCACCAAATGCAAATGAACCGAGATTTCCCAATCACCAAGCAATCCATAAAATATAATCAATCCAAAACTTTAAATCCAATCAAAAGACTTATAATCAATCAAGCACTCAGATGCGAAATCAAAGATTATATCCTTGTTGATAAAAATCAAAAGGTAAAACTGGAAAAATGACTAAGAAAGGTGTTCGATCTCCGAAAACCAATTGACAACAAGTTTCAAACTCAGAAATCAGTCAAATACTGGCATTAAAATTTCTTCCCAGCTGGATAAAGAAAAGCTGGGCATCAAAAGATGTAAGGACCCAAACCAAAAATTTTACAGACGTTGTCGCAACCTAGCAGTAGGTTATAGTGCGGAAATCAAAGATTTTTCGCAGGCTAGCCATGGGTAGGTCGTGGAAAGTACACACTGGGACAAATAGTGAGGGTGCGGAAATCAAAAGTTTCCATAGGCTGTGTATGGGTACAGTGCGAAAGTGTCTGTAAACAAAAGAAATTTGGAAAGAGGATAAAGGGTCTAAGTGAACTTTCAAATCCAGAGGGTCTGGATGGATGCCCCACAGACTCAGAGACTGAAATAAAGTGAAGAAAGGTAGGCTAAAAGAAAATGGCCAACAAAAAACCACAAACAAGTCGTATCCCCAGTGGAGTTGCCAATTTTGTTATTGGATAAATCGGTGAATACAGACATAAACTAATATCCCTAGATCCACCTGGATCTAGAACAAAACAAAACAGGACATGATGCTTTCCCTAAGATACAATCATTGAATTTACTACCAAAGAAGGAATGGATGAAATACCTTTAGATATCACTTCCTTATGTCTTTGTTGTCCCTTCTTCGCTCTGGTGCTCTTGTGAGATCAAATCTGCAATGACACAAACCAACCAAAGTGAAAGCAACAATAGTAGATTCAATGAAAACCTAAACATGTGATCAAGGAGTCATGTAATAAAATGCTAATGATTTTATGGGAAAGAAACATGTCACCGTATTATATTAGTTAAAAGTGGAAGATACAACCAAACTGCCTTGATGTCGCAAGTTCCATTTCAATGGTCCTTTGTTCCAACACACACATACACTTGCTCCAAATTTGTATGAATATGGTCCACAAAAGCTTGATGGACAAATGGAGACCTCAAGCATCAGGTTCAACAGGATCCTTCACATAGTCTTCAACCTATTCTTTCAGCAATTCTTTGCTCAATCTTGCTTAATGAGAAACCTATCATTATATAGGCAAAGGAGAAGTGGTTAAAGAGATGAGGATGATCCCACCAAATCAGAAAAGTGAGTAGGATCACAATCATACGGACGCCACCTCACATTCTAGAAGATCCTCCTTCTAGAACCTTCGTGAACTTCTTCCTTTCTTTAGCTTCCAAACGCCGTCGCACCCTACCTATATAGCAGCCTACGGAAACCCCGCGAGCCAGGTATAGAGAAGCTTGCGGAAATCAAGCATTTTCGCACTGTGTATTACTCCTAGCCTGCAGACTCCTTCTAAAAACAAGCCTTGTAGAGGAAGAAATTAGTTATTTTTCTCATACGAAAGATACTTTTGAGAGCCTGAACACATGCTTGTAGAATCATCATCAGGGTGACCAAAATAATGTGTAACAGATATCACCTCAATTTTTGCAGGATCCACCTTGATTCCAGCAGGAGAAACATGGTGTCCAAGAACTATCCCTTCAATTAATAGCACATGACATTTTTCATGACTAGAGACAAATTGATTTTTTTACATTGTTTGAACACTTTATCTAGATTCATCAAGGATTTTTCAAATGTGTTACCATACAATATAAAGTCATCCATGTAAAATTCTACACAATCATGAATCAAATCAGAAAAGATACCAAGAAAAACTTGTTGAAACGTAATAGGTGCATTACAAAGGCAAAAGCGTAGAACTTGGTAGGCAAAGGTTCCCCATGGGTAGGTAAAAGTAGTTTTGTCTTTGTTCTTGGGAGCAAGTTGGATTTGATTGTATCCATTGAATCCATCAAGAAAAGAGAAGCCCTTTTTCCCTGCTAATGTGTCAATGACTTTATCAATGAAGAGTAGATGAAAATGGTCCTTTGAAGTGGCTTTGTTAAGTTCTCTGTAATCTACACAAACTCTCCATTTCCAATTTTTCTTAGGCACAATCACAAGGGGTGAAACCCATTGGATATTGAGAATGGGATAGATGAAATTTATGTTTAATAATTTTCACAATTCATCCTTCACTGTCTCATGCAATGCAAGGTTCAATCTACGTTGGGGTTGTCGAATAAGTTGGAAATTATCCCCAATATAAATATGGTGAGTACAAAGATCAGGATGAATTCCCTTCATATATGTATGTTCCCATGCAAATGCATCAAAGTGATTTTGTAACATCTCAACCACCCTTTGTTTTTTAGAATCATCTAGTCTAGGGCTAATGTTGAGTGTTTTTCCGAGACTTATTTTTATTGGCATACTTATTTTTATATACGGTATAGAGATAGGAAATGATGACTTGATGGTAGAGATTGAACATTATTCTTCAACCATTTGTATAATATGATTGGCAAGTGAATAAGGGTTGGTGATGAAATCATAGATGAGATAATCTTCAGTCTTCTCTTTAAAGGAGAGGGCTAAATTGATCTTGAGCAATTGTTGGACATTTTCATCATCAATTCCCATCTCCCACCCAAATAGACATTTCTTGGTCAGAACTTGGCTTGGAAGGAGGATATAAGGTGAGTTTCTTTGTAGAAGACCCATGTGATATAGTATGTTCCCAGATCTACAACCAATATACAAATCAACTATAGCTAGTCATGGCCTTCCTAAGATCAAGGGGTAAACCCCAAGGTTGGAAATACGTTGCAAAACCATAAAATTTATTGGATACTCCTAGGAACCTATAGAGATTACTACATCCTCTAATATACCTTCAGGTTTAACAATGGATTAGTCAACGATTTGGAGAAGTGAAGGAGTTTGTTGTAAATTGGTCAACTTAAGTTTTTCCATGGTCTCCCTGGTCATGAAATTTATGGCAACCCCTAAATCAATTAAGGTGTTGGAGATATAGTTTGTTAACGTAAACATTAACAATAGGGGTACTAGGATATGTATACTTGGTAGTAAAAACCTTCCCGATCATTATATTTTCAAGTTGACTGATAAATCAGACAGTTGGAGGATCCTTCCTCTTCCTACTAGATTTCTTTAAGCACAACTCCCAAACAACTTTGGCATAAATGGGTACATCTTTGACAGCTTGGAATAACAAGATCATGACACATGCGTTCTTCAATTCCAAGGAAGTCAACTTCAGGTTGTTCAAGGGGTTTTTCAATACTTAACCTCTCTAGATAGGGAGGAAGTTGTGCAATCCTAGGTTGTGGCTATTCTGAACTTCCAAAGAAAGTTACTTGTGGAATATTTGGAGAATGGTTAGTGGATTGATTTTTTGTTGATCAGTTTTTTACTTGGTTTTGAACTTTCTCTTCTCCATCCTCTGAGATAATTGGAGAAGTTTGATTATTGAGAATTATCCCTAATCTTAAGTGGATTCCTTGACAATCAACAAGGGAAATGGAACAAGTAGGGAAACTAGACAACTCAATTGTGTAAGTGGATTGGATTGTTTTATTATTTGGATTAGCTATGGGTTGTGTAGGTAGTTGAGGTCTTGGTGGAGGATTGGTGGTAGGCAACTGCAATTGTTGCTGCTACTAAGGTAGTTGGAATTGTTATTGGGGAAATTGTGGAGCAACTTGTTGTTCTTGGGTCCCAAAAGAAGGCCTCACCATCATTGTGGCCATTGACAATTTTGGGTTGGTTGTGGTGGATATTGTGGCCAAGACATGAAAGGATACCAATATTTAGAAGGGTATTTCATTTCTTGGTTAGTCCAAAAACTATTTAAAACTGAGAAGGATATTGAACCATATCTTATGATCATGGTGGCCATGGTCACTTTTGGGAAATGAAACAAATCTCCTCTATCTCTTCATTAGTTCCTTGATACACAACTTTTAATTGAGGCAAAGAGGGGTAGTTTTTGGAGGCATGATTTTGCTCACAAATGCCACAAACTACAATGGTATTTGTTGGGAATTCCCTCAAGGGATGCTTCTTTCTACAATTTGAGAAAAATATGGATAAACGATCATTCATATTCTTCGTGCTTCTTCTTAACCTACATTGTGTCAAATTGTGAGCTTAAAGAACTAAGAATATCAATTTTAAAATTTTCCAATAAATTACCTATTTCAACACGAGTGGTTCCTCCTCTGGATGACTTGGTAATTCTGGTAACAACATCTCTAGAACCTCTCGCATGCTTTGAATTCACTCATGAATATCTTTTTCACAACACATAGATTTGATCATAATCTACTTGGGAAATGTCTCCTCCATCTATTAAATTCAAAAAGTCAAGGCATTCATCTCTTATTCCTTTGATCAAGATAGCGCACAAAGTGTTCTTATCCAATTTTATTTCTTTGCACCTTTGTAAGTTATATTGGAACCTCTCCATACAGTCTTCAAAACTCTCATCCTCCTTCTAAGTCATCTTAAAGATGTATTCATGAAAGTCTCTCGCTTTGTAGTAATCTTGATATTTCTCAAGGAATGCTTGTTTTATGTCATCCCACGTACGAATGCTCTTGCTACCCAGTCCCATGAACCGATGGAGTGTTGCATTGTTTAATGTGGCAAGAAACAATTTCAACTTTTGAGCATCTGTAGTATAATCATAACTCCTGCAAAGGAGGTCGAACTAAAAAAGGAAGGTGTATGGGTATTATTGGACAAACCATTAAAATTAGGTAGAGATGATGGATAAATATTTTTCATCGGTGCCTCTTCTCTAGGGTCTCTGATTAGAAACTCAAAAATAATAATATCACTATGGTTAGGACTAACTCCTTCTTCTTTTGCCATGATGATTAACAGAGGGTCCACAAGACATGGTGTCTTTGATGCTCTTGATTCTTGAGAATAAATTGATCCTTCAGAGCATGTTGGCTCATGAATTGGATTATGCTGAGAATCTAAATTTGAATCAGGTTGTCAACTAATCATCTATTTTTTGTATACTAGTCCTTCATTCGAAGGAATAAACTCTGCCTCTACTGCAAAAGAAATTTATAGTCCATACTTAGGAGTGGAATCCCCCCTATGACCTAGTCGAGTATGGTGTCTTATTCCCAAACTAGTCTCTTTGTAGGGGTCTACCTGCAAACTGGTTAGCACCGCGGGTGGCTTTTACTGCACCACGTGCTCGTGCTCTTGGATTTCTAGTCTTATTCATGCATCTATATGCTTCTACAAACAAAACACTTTGTATGAGATCTTACAGAGAGGGATGTCGATTGTTCCTACAATGAAAATCCCCATACCATGTGTTATCTATTTCGACATATAACAACTTCTTAAAGATTTTAACACTTCCTCAACAATGGTGCCAAAAATGACAGACTACCTAGATACCTAATTAATTCTGAACATAGTATCTCGTTTGGCTAGTGCATTTAATTATCAACTAGGGTCTATATGCTTGTGAAGTGTTGTGCAAGGTATATGGAAGGTTCAAGAAATTAATTAAATGTTGAACAACTTCATGCTATTCTATTTCAGACCATAACTCCAATTCTAGTTGTAGAAAATAGAGCATTGAAATATAAAACAAAAAAACTCTAGTTACACGCATATGAACATAGGAAACTATATTAAACTATGAAAGAATAATTTGAAAAGAACTAAAAATATGTTGTAATGGAAATGTCAATTAGTTTTCTAACACACTCGATGTTCTGTAGCAACACTCAACAGTCATTTTGAAGCAAATATATATATATATATATAAGATTTACAACAAACAAAGAAGTGTACAGTTATGAACAAAACTTGAACTAAATACATTAATAAAGAATACAACACATTTTCCCTCAGAGTGGGCCCTTCCTCTTCAGAGCAATGCATTGGGAAGCCTCAATAAGTTAACTCAACACTCAATCTATTTCTATTTTACTCACACACAGATAGACCGACAAGAAAACTAGTAGATTATATTATCAGAAATATCTATAGCACATTGTATCTCCTCGTCTCCCCACACAGAGGTCAATGACTCTTTTTATAAGCATACAAGTTAACAATCTAATTAACATCATTATCTATAGCATACTTGAGAATCGAAGATTCTTAATCCACTCATGAAATGAACTGAGATAATACTTACAAAATTAGTTTCCAGGTATCTAGCCTACAAAGTAAGTAACATATTTCAACTAACACAATAGAACTGGATGCTATCTCAAAACAAGATCTTTTGCTAAAATAGTTCAACTCAATATATATGGATTCCATAACAACGAGATGGAGTAATCGTTCTGCAACAATGCATTTGTAGCAGTTGAACATGTGGTGGCAAGGAATATTATTGTTGCAATGTGTGGATCTGTAGCAAAGGTTTTGCATTAATGGAATCTCATAACAAGTCAGCTGGAACTCGTGGATCCATAGTAGGGGTTCCACGACAATGAAATCTTGTGGATCAAAATCTAGATTTGCAACAATGCAGCAGGATCTGTAGCATTTCTTCAAACCTGCAAGTTAGATACAAAGAATACAAAAATCTCCTAATACGTTATCAAAATTCAATAAAACACCAAACTATGAATAAATGAGTACCTGTAGCATCTCTAATTAAGAAATGGTTAATAAGAATGGTAAAAAGGATGCAAAAGAAGGGAGAACTAGGGCAAAAACATGCTAAAATATAGACTCATCACAAGTATGTCCACATCCTCTAATTTAAGGTGACCTAGAGCTAACACTTCTCAGGCAATAGTTAGAGTTCTAGAAGTTGTCTCTTTGCACTATGAATAAAGACCCCTTGGAGGTTCACTCAACTCCTAATTTGATGCACTCAAACTAGCTTATTAGAAAGCCTCACCATAAAACAGGTCGCCTAGTTTGAGAGCACAATGAACATAGGAGTTAAAGCCAAGAGCACCATAACTACCCCCTACACTAGGAATGTAAATAAATTCCTTTAACTTGACTTGGCTATCTTGATGGAGAAGTGTCCTAAGCAACAAAATGTTAATGGATGAGACCTCGTTGTAACTACTAACGAACCACTGTCTAATGGGTGGGGCTTGAACCTAAATGACTGTGGCCCTCCTCCAAATTTTGGATTTGTCATCATTGTTTAGGTTTCATCTTTATCTTTGTTGTGGCTAACTGACCTTTACATTTGGTTTTTGTGCATTGTACTTTAGTCCTTCACCATATGATTGTTTTTTAATGGTTCTAAATAGCCCTTGAGGCTAGGGCTTTATATTTTTCGATAAATAACCCTATAGACATAAATTAAGAGCTTGCTTTTGACTCGTGGTAGCTACTTTCACGACCCATCTTTTTTTATAAGATACATATACATATTGTTTTTTATAAGATATAAAAACAAACAAGTTATTATTTTATTTATATCAAAATTTCATTATAAAAAGTTTAAATTTAATATTATCTTTTCAAACTGTTTTTTTTTACAAAAATATCATTTAAAAAAATCAAATTTATTTTTTCCCATCTTTAAAATTAATAGCAATAATTTAACAAAATAGAATGTGGCAATAAAAAATATTAAAAAGGGTTAAGGTTCATCTCCCTTTCAAAAGATTCCTTAAAAAAAATTAAATAACAGATATCTAAATTTGTCATACATTAGACAATAGTATATTTATCAAAACCAAACAAATAAATATGATGATTACGATTCCACATGGATGACATAGTATAACACATCACTCTTCAAAATGAAATATCTCCAATGAGGACCTACACGTTTATGAAAGCCTTTTTATAAATGGTATATAGGTCTAAAAGAATCTAGTCTTCCAATAACATATAGCTAGTGATTAAATTTGAAGAATTAGTCCTAATTTTAATATGAAAAGTATATATTAATCCAATTCATGAAAGTTGAAATTCATAAAAATAATATCATTTTTTTTTCCAATTTTTTATAATATTAAAATTAATCGATAAATCGTGATTCTATAAAATCAAATAATAATCATATTTTATGATTTTAAATTTAATTTATGTAAATAAATAAATTTATATAAAAATACATTTTATAATTTTAAATATAATTTTTATATAATATGTAAATAAATAAATTTATATAAAAACACATGTATTTCTATTAAATAATTTCAAAGTGTTAAAATTATGATATAAAACTTTGGACATAATAGTATAATTGTTAACATCTATATAAGAAAATATTTATTGTGTTTATCTATATGAGGGTGATGGTCGAGGATTGCATCTTGGTTTCATATCTCAAACATATCACAAAGCATGCTCAACCATGGGAGTCAATGCTCTTTAAACTCGTAGCCTACACATTTGATATGTTAGTTGTAGATTGTATTAAGAAAGAAGAAATTGTAACAAACCTTGAGGCCTTTACCAAAAGGCAATAAAACTATCAAAACATTATAAGAGCCTAGAAGATGTCATACTTGCTTTATAACTCTCTAGGAATATGCAAATACAACATGATTGCATCCATGGTCGATTATTTAGGATAAGATGACTATGATTTGGAGCTTCATGAATCCATACAAGCAAGAGCTAAAATAAATTGTTGATCAAGACCACCATGTTGACCAAAACCACCAAGATTGTTATTTTTATTAAGGATATTGGTTATCCACTTTCTCTCTCGAACCATGCAAAAAGATGGTAGAGTGGATGTTAGAGCACAATCCTTAATCCAAAGATACGATGACAACAACAATTGTAGTGGTAGGTGAATTAGTGCATCACATGTCTAATTGGCTTTGAAGGGCACTTAAAAAAACCCACCCAAATATAGAAATGTCGCTTCAAGCATTATAAGTTGTGAAGGATACTTCTCATGGATCTTAGGCTTTGCATGATGCACATGAAAAGAGAGTTATGGGGGTATTTTCAAAAGATTTAATCAAACAAAATATCACTAGAGAAATCATGTTAGTGTTGTTGGAAACATCAAGAAGAAAGTGAAAGCATGTGATATATACAAATGCATAAAATAGAGGATAGGGGGATGATCAATCTAGAGAACAAAGAAGTGAGGATTTGGTGATGCATAAAATCGTATCACCAAAATCACAATTCTCACAACTATAATCATACATTTTTTTTTGTGTAATGCATTTCCCAGGGAAACCCACCAGGTACTTCCCCTCATTCTGATGATGGTACCTAGGGTAAACTATATTTTGCAGAAGCTTGAAGCTTTTTGTCAATAGTATACTCATTAAGATAACATGTCACTTGCATGAATTGAACCTGGGTAGGGAGGAAAACACTCCTCCTCTTAATTGTCTAGGCTAGACCCAATTGACAATTTTAGGTTTTGCTATGTTGGCATGGTCCATTTTGTATAGGTTCATATCTAAATTTAATAAAAAACATACATGCTTCAAATTTTCACCTAGCTTGATAAAGTTTTTGATCCCAAACATAGTCATTAAGAGATTTTTGTGTGAAACAAATAAAAACTATTCATTGTGGCAGAGTTTGGAAGCCAAACACATCAATCATGTACAATAATTGACATGTCAATCATTGGATTGACGAGGATGAATGTATGATCTCAAGTGGGGATTTGAGAAGACAATGTGTCCAAGCTTTCATGGAATGACACTTAAAGTCATAGAGATGCCAATATGTGCTATGATTATGTGGGCGTGAACCACCTGATGGATTTAATTTTGTGAAAGGTACATCATATGAATGAATAGATTAGAGCTAACACAAATTGAGATGATTTTAGGATTTAGATGCCAAATACAAGTAATGGGTGTTGAATCCTAAATTTGTATCATGGTTCGCATCCATCCTCGTTTAATACTACAAGTATAATGACCATTAAGTACCCATGACTTGGAGTCATGACTTTCACGGGTTGTTGAAGTGATCTTTATTTTAAAATTTATAATATTTGTTATCTTTCTTTCTTTTTTAAACTGAAATTAGGGAATTTATATTATATAATAAAAGGTTGTAGCCAGGCTAACAATGAAATTACATCATGCTTTATGTCCACAAATTGTTAAGTAGAAGGAGCAACTCCTAGCATGCAAGATACAAACCTTACATATATCATTGAGCAAAAAGTCCCAGTACTTCCTATAGCTATAAATCTGAAAATATACTCCTAGTATTTTAATAAATTTAAAATACATGAAACTTAATGGAATACATGAACGCTGACAACTTCTTCCATGCCTACATTTGATGGGACATAGTCTTGCTTCCCTATCTCCATACTTTCAACCACATGATGCACAATATCCTCTTCCTTTAACTCCCCTCAGGTTGAATCCACTGACATTCTTTGATTCGAAGTCCCTCATTGGGTTGCCTTGCTCAAATTCAGAACCATGTTTCTCAATAGGCTGCATTTCACTTCAAGAGTAGTTATTTGTTATTTCTGTTGGACTAGGGTACCCATAATTGAAGAAAATTGAGAAGTGGCTTGATGCTTGTTATCGTGAACCTTTGTATGACTGAAGAGATGGATGTTCTATTGCACTAAATTGATGCTTCACTGTTCCACAAAACACGCCTAATTTCTTGCAACTCCCTATAGTCCATTACATCAAGACAAAAACTAGGACACCAGACCAGGACAAAAAACAAACAATGTACTGGAAACCAGAAAACAAGCCTTCATACCCACCAGGACACCACCAAAATTCTCCCAATTTGACTCTGTTTGAAATCGAGGACCATGGACACAACATAGAACCAGATCGATTGAGAAAGCAATCCACACACCCATAGAATGATGACACAAGAGAATAGAGGCAAATCAGTCCTAGAGGACGAAACGCAAATGCAAATTGAGATTCAAAAGATCCCCTTGTGAATATGAAGCACAAAGACTAAAACCCTCCTCGGGGTTCTACCCGAACTAAAGATAACTAGACTAGACAGACACATTACCATAATATCCACTATAAAAACAACAACATTTCTTGGGCCAAACAATTGTAGTTGATTTCCATCTTCCTTCAGACACCTTCCTTTCCACGACTCAATAATCCAACCTTGTCTAAGATAAACACTAGACAATAATTCAAATTCGTGTCTCATCTTGAAGCCAAACATGTGAGAGGGGTATGCTAGTCTTATCAAATTATTTACCTTGCTGTGAAAATGAGACCCATGGGTGCATGACATAAGGATAGTTATTGCCTCAAAGCATGCCTTTGGTTTCATATAGGATTGATTAAGATATGGGTTGATATTGTATGGTTCCATTAATCCTAATCACCGCCATTTTTAACTCTGTGGCTTCATTGGCAAACTGATTTGCTTGTTGCTTGTTCTTCCTCAGAACTTGATAGAATGTAATCTTTTGAAACTTTTCAACCTCTTGATGAGCTCGAGTCAAAATAGATGCGAGGTTGTAGTCAATTGGTAAGGATTTCTAGATCATTCGAGTAATAATTGCACTAAGTGAATTCATGAGTCAATAACTATACTCAACTTTGTGGACAAGCATATACTCACGCTTGATTGTTTAAGAAATTCTTAGCTATACTCAACTTTGTGGAAAAGCATTTTCTTAAATACCAAGCATAAGTTGTTTCAATTTTTCATCTTGAATCAATAATGATCCTCTTGCACCAACCACCTTCATATAATATTTATTTTTTTATAAATAATAAATTAGTTAAAAATAATTTTAATTTTTAAATCACATTTTAAAAATAAATTTAAATTCTTTCTTAAAAAATAGAAAAAAAAATAATTTAAATTATCATATATAACTTAATTAAAAAAATAAATATAAATATTAATAACATAAAAACAACTTTAAACTAATAAAAAACTATAAAATAATAAATTATAAAAAACAAAAAAAACTTATGAAATAGTAAACATTGAAAACAATGTGAAAATCAATGTTCTTTAATCATCTCAAGTCCGAAATAAAGTAAGAGAAATGTCATACACCCTACAAACAAAAGGATTGTTCCAACAAACAATTATTAAATCTCACAACAAACGAAGAATGTTATACTATAATAGAACCATACAACATATTAGAATAAATATCAATAGAGAATATTTAAATTACAAACATATTAAGAAATTAAAAAAAATTCTTCTTTAATATCAATAAAGAATATTTAAATAACACAAGATTAAGAAATCGAAAAAATTCTTTCAAAGAAGAAGCAACTTAATAAACTGAATTTGTTATTAACATCCACAAGGACCATTTGATTAGGTATTATTATAAGTTTTAGATGGTTAATTTAATCATAAAAATCGTTTGATTTGGTAAAATACATTTTAAAAGATTAGTTTAACCATAAAATTAGTAAATAAACAAATTTTGATATTTTGAAGATGATATTTAAGATAAATTCTAAAATTTATAGAGCATAAGATCATTATAACAATATATTTATAATGAATTCAATATAACATTTACAGAAATAAAATTTAGGTAAAGAAGATAATACTCAATTTTACAACGGTAAATATGAAATACCATATAACAATTACAGAAATAAAATTTAGTTAGAGAGGATAACACTCAATTTTACAACCGGAAATATTAAATACCATATAACACTTACATAAATAAAATTTAGGTAGAGAGGATAACACTCAATTTCACAACGAGAAACATTAAGTACCATACACTGAGCCGATTTTAATGCATTCTAACGAACATGATGATCCGACTCTAACGAACATGATGATCCGACTTTTATGCATCCTAACTAACATGAGAGGATAACACTCAATTTCACAACGAGAAACATTAAGTACCATACACTGAGCCGACTTTAATGCATTATAACGAACATGATGATCCGACTCTAACGAACATGATGATCTGACTTTTATGCATCCTAACTAACATGATGCTCCAGACACATAACCAATGATTAACTCATTGCATGGATGCTCACGAAACGAATAATTAACTCATTGCGTAATGCTTAGTATTTTCCATCCCACAGCTCTTCAAACTAAACCTAATTAACCAACCAAATGAATAGAACTAAACCCAATTAACAAACCAAATGAATAGACAAACTTATATGTTTATATGTGTGAATCTTCAATTTAATAATCTACATTAATGAATTAATGAAGTTGCATATGATAGGGAGGATAGATAATCCAACTCCCAATGATGAGGAGTCCAGCTAATTTATTTAATGTTAGCCAGATGAGGGGGTGGAGGCCCGAGGGGAAGAAGCCCTAACCCCAATTCATGTAACCATTTCCCCCTCTTTGGTCAACCCTAAAGCAAAAATAACACAATTTACAAGAAAAATATAAACCATCGCATCCGTCCATTTAAATACATAACAGACGTCCAGGATCTATTTCGAATAGCCGGAGACCAAAATTACGATCCCCCGGGAAATATCACTTTACAGCAAAACAAGTATTACGAAACTCACTTTCCCGATCACCAGAAAACTACGACGTCTCCCCATCACCGTTGCCGGGAACTTTTCCGGGTGAATGGGCGGGCTCGTTAAATTTCCCAAACCTTGAAAGCTATCTTGCAAGAACAAAGCGAAGAACAAACTGAAGGGAGAAGAGCAGACCCTCAGCCATACATTGTGTCGGTCCGTTCGTCAAAACATTTGGCTGGTGGTCGATCGGCCGACTCTGAGGTTGCCACAGATCAACGGAGGAGCCCGAGGCCTTCAATTTGAGCCTTTAATTGACAGTTGCCGTTGAAGATTTCCATTTTTATGTTTTTCTCAAGTGGAGGTCGGAGCTGTTGGCACTCAATTGCGCCTTCGATAGCTGGATTTTAATGCATATTTTTATGTCCACGATTCATTTCATATTCGGCGGAGCTTTCACGTTTTCCAGGTTTGATTTATATATTTCCGAACAAGCGGGAAATTTTTAAAGTCTAAATTGTCTCATGTGTGGTTGCTTTGCTAAATGGATTAAGTTTGTGGCGATAGGTTTTGTGTTATGGAGGTTGGATTTCATTTTGCATTTATTATTACTATTTTTCAGCCGGATACATTTTTACGTACTTGAATTTTCTGCACTCGTTTGGTTGCGTATATGGAGGCGACGAGGGCTTGGACTCGAATTTGGTCTTATATTTCTTTCTATTTGTCTTCAGGGTTTATTGGACAGGATTCGATCTTTAAGCCGGCGAGAGGCTTAAATGTGACCGGGAATTGTCTTGTTGGACTAGCCTTAACGGGAAGCCCGCTATAAGTTAGTTATAGAAGTTTTTTATTGAAGCCCTAGAGTTGAGAATTATCAGGTCAGGGCCGCCATCTATTCTGCGAATTTTGTTAATGCTGTACTAGAACCGAAGCTGAAGATAGATAGACAGACAGAGACCAGAGATATACAATTCAAGGTGCGTGTCAAATTCTAGGGCTTGAAGTCACAAGCATTGGATATTTGATTGAACTGCAACACGACTAAAATTATAGGGTAGCAGTAGAAGTCTGAAGGTGGGGATTGATTGTTGCAGGAAAACGATAATACGGAGCAGTTGGAGGGAATTTGATATCTCAAAGCTTGGATTTTTATTTACATCATTCTTTATCGTTTCCAGGGCGGGTCTTGGAGTGCTGTACTACCACATTGTTTCTTTTGAGGATTTGTTTCGGGGGTCCGAGTTCTTTTCTCTATGCCTCTCTTCAAGAGGAAACCGTTTCCTCTTGCTGAACCTCCGGAAGACATCAAGCCCAATGAACAGGTGTTTCAAATTCGATTTACGAAAGAAATCTTCAGGGATTATCAGTATCCTTCTTTTTTTTACTTAGTGTTTTTTTTGTAATATTACTTATACTGTCAAGGATGGTTAGAATGCGTGCTCCATGTTGAGATAGCGTGTGCTTCGAGTCTTAACTCCATGTTGTTATAGTGTGTGTTCATGTCTTAACTCTTTTGTTTGTACTGGATTGTAAAATTCTTTAGCAGGCTAATTTGCTTATTACCTTAATTTTTAAATTAGAGAATATTTGGAACGAATAAATCATTATCGTCAGAGGGTATGGGTATGTAAAGTGTCAGGAAAGACAAATCTAACCTATGAAGAGGCTCTTGTCTCCGAGCGTCGTGCAACAGAGAAGGTTCAGCACTTTCCGAAGGAGCTAATTGGACCAGTTTTGCGTATGGTCCAGTTCAGTGAGTTTCTTGAACATTTTCCAATATCTAGTAGCGACTTAATGAATCATTACTTGAATTTTAAACAATATTCATTCTGATAGTTGCTGATTCCTACTAGGCATGCTGGATATAGCTATTAATTTTTACAATAATTCTCCATTGATTTGCCTTGTTCTATACACATGTTAGTTTTTAAGAAGAAACTCAGAGGAGCAGGGGATTCAATGCAGCAATCAAGAATATAGTGCCCTAGTTGTTCTAGTCTTTCTTTATCGTCATGGCTTGTACAACAGTCTCCATTTTGATCTAGTCAAAATGTTTTCTCTGATATCAGAAAGCATGCAGATGCATATGTTTATGTCAGGTATGTAGCTCACATTTGTGTGCTGCCAATGGAGTTGAGCCTTCACAAGTGTTTGTGCTTCCGCAGTATAAAAATTGGAGTCTGGTACTAGATTATGTCATAGAGATGTATTTGCCTACATTATGTAGATGCTTTTATTTGTGCCATGATAAGTGGTCATACTATTATCATATTGATAGAGCCAAGGCTTAATGAATGTTTGGGTTGCAGTGTCATAAGTTTAGAATCTGCAATTTTGTCTGCATCATGCCAATTGGTTATATTAGCCTCCCAGTCATGAACTCAGGCTTCCAGACAGGTTGTCATATCTGCAATGTAATGTTGATGTGGTTTTAATGCTGGCTAGTATGCATTATGATATTAGCTTCTATTACAATGCTTGCAAATAAAATTCACTTGCTGGAGCCTAGGCTTTGAGAAGTAAAACCTAATGGAAGAATGCCCCATGTTAAAATTTCTAAACTTGGGAGCATACTCTTTTAGTCACCAGGAATCTTTTGCAGTAGCTAACTTTTCGGTCAAGCCAACTTTCTGAAATTATGAATTATCTGGATGGATGCCCTTATGTGCTTATCTTCCCCATCTGACATATCGAGTTCTTATTGTTTTGCAGAGACACTTAGAGTTAAAGAGCTTGTTAGTAAAATATCAAACAGCATCAAGGACATTTATCTGGTAGGTGAAGAAGTCACAGGTCGGAAGACAGATTCCTTATTCCCTTGTAAGATTCTGAAGGTAATCCAGGAGCTTGATGATGAGGATGGCACCTTTAAGTATGAAGTCGGTTGGCTTGACAAAAATAAGAAAGTAACTGATACATCCATAGAGAGTGCGGAAGCTCTGCTTCGAAAGAAGCCTCTTGTTACACAAGATGTCTTGAAGTCTTTTATCAGAGAATCAACTTCGTCCAGTACACCTTGGATAGTTCATGACGAATTGGCACGGAAGTACAGGATCTCCACTGAACCCCCTGAGGATCTCAAGGACAAAATAATTAAGCAGGAGAAACAGCCCAATCATCTGAGTGATGCAAATAAAAGAAGCTCCGTAAGTCGTTTGGACAGTTGTTTGCCCTTTGTATGATTCTGTTATGCCTCTCCATTGTTTCCTTATTTATCTAAAGGAGTTAAACTGATGTTGTACAGGCACAGAACATAGAAAATGGGGATTCCAGGAGCAAAAAGCGTAAAACGAAGGAACCAAAGGAACCAAAGGAACCAAAGGAAACAAAGGAAACAGAAGAGTTGGAGGAACCATCCAAACCAAAGAAAAAGAAGGAGAAAGGTATTTGGTTTTCAGCGAGCTTGCTAGCCTTTTAGTATTTTTTGTTTCCTAGAATATCAACTTGCTTGTATTGTTCTCATGTCCAACCTGAGCCAAGTCTCTGTTAATCAAGTATGCTCTCATTTTGAGTTAATATTGCAGTTGAAGAGCAGCCAAAAGTGGAACCTATTAAGTATCCCATAGAGGATTCCTTGGTGCAGCCTGGTCCAGATGATCCCGTTTTTACAGAACGACCATGTGCAGCAACAGATTTTCTTGCACCAATGGATTGTGTAGGAGATGTTCTGATGGTCTGGGACTTCTGCACTTCTTTTGGGAAGGCGCTTCATCTGTGGCCTTTCTCCCTTGAGGATTTTGAAAAGGCTGTTGATTACAAGGAAGGTGATGTGTCACTCCTAGCAGAGGCACATTATGCTCTTCTCCGGATTGTTGTAAAAGATTCCAGTGCCTACCACGATTTAATTCAGAAGAGAAAAGCTAAGGTGAAGGCCTTAGAAGGCAGTAAAAAGCCAATGCATTTCTACATGTTTTTCAGTATAATATATTTTGTGCCTGACACACTTTTGTGTTTTATTCTTATTTGAATTTCTTGTGGTTTTTCTCGGAGTACTTAATTTTTTTGCCTGTGCTGCATCTTTGATGACATTGTGCAGCTATCAATACAGAATTGGCAGGACCATCTCTGTTATTTTTTGGAAGCAGAAGAAGTGGGAAAACTTTTGGGTCATCTGGAGACAATTAGGTGTGGTGGTTACAGTGAGTTAGATCCACGTGCAAAATTAGACATTTTGCATGAGTTAGTTGACAGAGCTGTTACTTCTGATGTTATCAGAGGTCAGCTAGATGAATACATTGAAGAACGACAGGCCCTTGCAGCTAAAAAACGAGGGGAGCAAATGGAGGAATCTAGGAGGAAAAAAGAAGAACATCTTAAACAACTAAATGGTCAAGGTAAGGAGGATCCAGATGAAAATGCCATGAAAGAAATTGGAGATAATGATGGGGCCATGGATGCTCCAGATTCAGAAGTGCTAAAATGTGCCYCCGGAGAGAATGGATTGGTCTCAGATGATGCTGTAAGGGAAAGTTCAAATGAAAATGGTATTAAAGATTTATCAGAAAATCATTATGAAAATGGGTATGAATGTTTTTGTGTTCCTTTGCTTCTACCATGATTGCATTCATTGCTGAATGAACTGAATGTCTTCTATTTCAATAGCTCATCCGTTGTTCCTTTCCAGTCAATGTGGACTTAGTTTTGTGTTGATTTATGTTGTCCAGTGATGGCAATCATTCTCAGACAACAACATCGAGACAAGCGGCTCTAAAGCAAAAGTTGGATGCAAAAGCTGCTGAAGAAAGAGAGAAAGAAATGGCCAGGACCGAAGAACAAAAGAAAATGCAAGAGAAAAGAAAGGCAAAAGCTGAGATAATGAAGGAGCAGAAGCTTCGGGAGCAGAGGGCATTAGAGATGCAGAAGAGAGTAAGTATGGAATCCTTTCCTATTAAATCTATGCCGTGTAAATGCTGAATATGATTTTTTGGCAGTATAATCCATGTGATGAGTTTAGTTTTTGATAATCTCCTGATGTTGATTTGATAGCAAGAACAACTTGATCGGGAAATAGAAAAACGTTTCATTCGGACAAATTCATTAGGGAGGGATAGGGCTCACAACAGGTATTGGTTTTTCCGTAGAGAGGGGCGACTTTTTGTTGAAAAACAAGATTCTACTTGGTGGGGCTACTACAGTGCAAAGGAAGAGGTAAGCTTGACTGCTTTGCCTTGTCCTTTGATGCTTATGAAATGTTTTAGGTTTCTATTGCATCTTAAATGTCTCTGAAACATGTGCTATTTGACCAGATTGATGCATTAATTGGCTCCCTGAATCCAAAGGGTGAGAGAGAGATGGCTTTACAAAGGCAGTTAGAGAAGCATTACTTAAGGATTAGGTGAGCATATTGTAGTTTTTGCATGATTATGGAGGGATTTTATTTATTTTGTTGTTAGAAACACTTTTTAACTTGAGCATTATCTACAGTAATGCAATGCAGAGGAGGTCGAAGGACATTGCACAGAAGTTTGCAATGGAAGAAGCAGCTTTACGGCGTTCCACTCGTGTTCGGTCACAGCCAAAGACTGTAGCTACTGGATTTTTGGCATATGTCAATAAAAATAGAGGCTAATGGTCTAGCTGCTGAAGCCCCTGAATTACATTTTCCATATTTTGAGAATTCGATGCTAGTAGCAAGTTACTGGTCAAAACTCACAGCCAGATATGAAGTGGAATCGGACAAGAAGTCAGAGAAGATGGCTTACCATCAAAATTTTGATAAGCTTTTCTGTAAAACGCTTGAAGTTATTTTTGTAAAGTATTCTAGAACTCAAATTTATTCTGCCCAACACCATTCTTAAATTGTGGCCCTTTTTGCTGTCTCTATAAAAGCTATTGTTTAGATTCTGAAGATGCAACTAAGTGATTTCCTAATCTTTGGTTGTTTGAAAAAAATAATTGGGCAAAAATGATAAAGCTCATTAAATAGTCCTCAGGCTAGACAGAATGGGGTTGGTGTAGTAGTTCTGGTTACATCAACGAGTTGTCATTTCTTTGTGAACTTTTTCAATTTTGTCTCAAATCAATTTATGGTTCCCAAATGATGGTACCTCATTCATGATGGGTTTTTTCTTTGGCGGTTTAGGACAGAGGACATGTTAGATATGTAGGATGTCATGGTGTGGCACAAGGAACTAAAAGATTGCATGCATTCGATTTCCTAACGTGATTGTAGATAAATTGTGTCCAACAGGTGGTCTTAAGTGGTAAAAGGCTAAGGTCTTTTTCCATGTTAGGAAGGTTTCAGATTTTTCCTAAATATATGGACCCTTACGAGCTATCTGTACAACAGTCGAGACCATAGACCAACTTAACAAATGCAAGAAAGGATGGGGATGGTCATGGGCATGATGAAAGTTGGGGGGCCATGTGCTGCTGCAAGTGTTTTGGAAGATATTCTACTTCCGAGTCACTGAGTGGATGAATTTAGATGAGAAGTTTGATGAAAGATTATTTGCAAATATCCACAAAGGGAACTCTTAAAAAATGTTGCGAATGCTCATTTTTTCTGTTTAGTTTTTTGTTTATATTGCAAGTTTCATAAATGAATTTGATATACATGTAACCCAGTAAAGGACTTTTATTGCAGTGTATATTGGTCAGTGTATCAGATTTTCACCCTTGTTATTTTTCTTAGAGGAAAAGGGTTTATAGTGGCAGTCACTAAAGTGACTGCCACTATAAACCCCATGCTAGTACCAGCAGCCTGCAAGCCAGCACTAGCAAGGTAACTTGTGACTTAGCAAAGGCTGAGACATCCAGAGACACACCACCTGGGGATGCCTCATCATAATGGGCCAAATGGACTCAGTGATAACTGAACCTAGGTGGGGAGAGTGCAAAACGTACCTCCCAACCACTCTGACTATTACTTCACCCTTGTTATTACTGTAACTATGTTGGAAAGATTTTGGATTTTTACCCTTTGCATATGGACCCTTCATGAGCTCTACCTGTACAGTGGGAGGATCTTATAGTTCCCTTAAGGAGCCTATTAGATCAACTTAATGAGTGCAAGAGGGGCATGGTGAAATTCAAAGGGGCCACGTGCTGCTGCAAATATTTGGAAGATAGGCTACTTCGGGCTGATTGGATGAATTTAGATGAAAGTTTATCAGCGAACTGTCCATAAAGGGAACTCTTCAAACTTGTTGCGAAGGCTCATTTTTAATGTTTAGTTTATTGCTTATGTTGCAAGTTTCACCGATGCCTTCGATATACATATAACCCAATTGAGAACTTTTACTGCTGTGTATATTGGTTAGTCTTTCATAGATGCAGCCTTGGGGTGTTGGTGTGATAGCTTAGGAAGAATAGCATAAATATGAGAACAACAAATTAGTCAACGAGCATTGCTGAAGTAGACTTTAGAGTTTATCCTCTGTGTTATGTACGTGTGATTTATACCATCAGGACCAGAAGACTCAGTTACAATAGATGAATTGGAACAAGTACAAGGACGAGTTGAGTAGGTTGTAAAGCAGTTTATCCTCGCACACAATTCCATGGCTGTAGGTCTAGTGTTGACTATCATGCTCCAAGAAGTTTGAGTGTACGAGGGTGCAACATGTATTTCAACCAATTTGTTGCTCTACTGTAGTATGCTTATGTCTGTTCAATTGAGTATCAAATTTAGTGGTTTTAATTTGTGGTTAATTGCACTATATTATATATTATATTATAGTTATTTGGTTGCTCAATATAAAACTTTGGCCCATCTTGCATTGGGAGATTCCATCTTGAATTAGCATTAACTATTAACTATTGGTTTATAAAATCACATCTTTGTATTTTAATCACTAAATTGTATTTAAGTTTGGATTTAGTTTAAATAAGTATCGCAATTAAGTTGAATTTAAAATGACCAATATATTAAGTCAATTTATTTTGAGTTATTCACCAATCAAGACAATGTGGCATGCTCAACTATATCAATCCACACACACACACACATATATATATATATATATATATATATATATATATATATATAAACCAAAATTATTAGATATTAAGTATATTTTATATATCCAATTGATGCTTCTTTAGCAGTGATAATAATTTAGTTGGGATTTACATTTAGCAGTGATAATAATTTAGTTGGGATTTACATTTAGAAGTGAAAATAATTTAGTTGAGATTTACATAGTTGGGATTTACATTTAGCAGTGATAATAATTTAGTTGGGATTTACATTTAGAAGTGAAAATAATTTAGTTGAGATTTACATATACACGGTCATTAATATCCACATAAAATATAAAACGATTAAATATTATTTTAAACTTTTCAATATCTTCATAATAAATGACCTGTTTATTTGATTAAAGTTAGGAACAAATTGTAGATATAGATTATTGATTACCATGATTGAAAACCTCAACTTAATGCATAGCACATTCTCATCGAACCATGCTTGATTCAATAGGAAAAACCAATATATTGGGAAGCTAATATAATTTTTGTAATTATTGTAGGAAATGAAAGGTAAGATTGGCATTTACCAATCCTCTAGCCATTGAATACTTCTTTCGGCTAACTTTGCTCTTAGAATCAAATGTTTATTTGAGTGGTGCGACGCTAGTAGGGTCTTCAACATATTGCGTTTTTCCTCTACAGGTCTACTGCAACATAAGCATAGAGAGAACAAATGCATGTACATCCATAAATAGAGATATCTTAAAACCAAATTTGTATCAAACTTAGGTACATTAACAACTATGAAGGATTCATGTAACATATCATTCACTCTTTCATTTTTGTCCAATTTTTAACTATCTTTTTGCAATTMACTTGTTCAAAGTCCTCAAATTCATGTTTGCTATTGCATGACTTAGATCCTTGAGAATTTGGAGTCTTGAGTATTCTATGAATATGTGTAAGTTTTGAGRGTCTTGCAACTTGTGGATAAAGTGATCATATATAAATATTGATTTGCTATTGCATGACTTGGATCCTTGATAATTTGGAGTCTAAGTATCCTATGAATATGTGTAAGTTTTGAGAGTCTTGCAACTTGTGGATAAAGTGATCATATATCAATATTGATTTGACACAAGATTCTTTCCTATATCAATAAGCAAAAAAAAATTGCATCACTTATTATATATACAATATTTACGTATATACCACTCATAATTAATCAATGTAAGAATTGATATTCTCATTTATGTTATGGAATGTTTTTCATCATTATAAACATGAATGTACTATCTAATATGAAGTTGGTTGATAAACTAGAGGGCATATTCATATCTTTTAGAAAGGTTTTCTATTTGGAAACCTTGTTTCTTATATATAGCAATTTAGAAAACTATGCAAAATAAATAAAATCATAAAGATATTTGCAAAATTGGATGTACATTAATACGAAAATTGATCTACAATTCATATAAGGTTGCATAGTTACTTCACATCTATATATTGATAACACATTTCAACTACAATATTGTCAAAATGTATTTGGTCACGGTGTTAACACATGGACAACTTGTTTTATGACTTTCCCATGTGACTTCTATATAAGAAGAGTTAGGTGACAAGTTGGACATATAATCATTATACCATTCTTTAGGCTTCTTTATGATCTCCATATTCTCCCCAAAATTAGATAGGCAGCCACATCTATTTCAACATAATAAAAGCTTAATTAATATAGAACATAGGAAAATGTTTGGGCTATAGAATTAATAGCTTAATTAATACTACACAAGATGATATCTCATAAAAAACTACAAAATTAATGCTACGTTATTATATTAATTGATATCACCATTGACTCTAGCCAAGATTATTGGTGGACTTAGGGAGATATTTTGTATATGTTGTATATGAAAACATTATTTGGAGCAAAATTATATATGATATCTCCTAAAAAACTACAAAATTAATGCTACATTATTATATTAATTGATATCACCATTGACTCTAGCCAAGATTATTGGTGGACTTAGGGAGATATTTCTTATATGTTGTATGTGAAAACATTATTTGGAGCAAAATTATATATATTAATAAAAAATGCAAATAATACTTTTCAATCTCTACATCACTTGGTTTATGATGATGGAGAAAAAATATCATGATTTCGTTTTCGTTTCTTAAATTTCAATGAATGTGTTTTGAAGCATGTCCAACAACCGATTATGTTTATATACAAATCAACCCAAAACCATTGAGAAGTAAGATCTAAAAAGATCTATGAGATCTTGAGAGTTCATGACATCTAAATTTAGCATGAAGATGTGCTTGTTAACTCGATTGTCTATGTGAGGCTACACATTTTCTAAAATTCTCGTGTAATGCAACTATGAACTCTTTCTCTCAAATCATTGTGAAGAATATTGATCTAGATGGATATTGGTGGCCACCCACCTATTCCAACTGGCTCCTCGTGTCCGTTTTTTATTCAACATGTCTTTCTGTACTGCTTTATAATTGTGAGTTCTACACTTTTGGGGCTGTTTGAAGCCTCACATATTCTCCAGGTGGATACGGGTGGTCTCTGGGCTAATCCAACTGGCTTATTTTGTATGTTTTCATGTCAACACATCTTGTTGTACTTTCAGGTTGTTTTGGGGCCCTAAATGTTGTTTTTTTGACTCACCACAATCAGATTGTTGACGGAGTCAAAGTCTAATGTCGAAATGTGTAGTTCTCTGAAATACCTTTCCAACGGGCTATCGCGCGCCTAAAACGGAGGTCGTATGCAAAAGTTACGACCCTAACAAGTTGAAGTACTAAATTACACCCACTTACCCATAGGGTCCACATGACTTTTGGCGTTTCACTTTCTAGGGTTAGGTTTTTGGATGTCTAGGGTTTTGGAATTCATGAGTAATATGAAAAGGGCCTCTAGAGCCTCATTGTAATTCATTCTGCTCAAACGGATGCACATAGCACCCACATCTCTTCTCAGAGATAGCTACCACCATTCGAGCAAGTTTTAGTCCCGCAGTTTTATAGTTTCAACCTATTTCATTATTTAATAGAAGATATTGTTCACTGGATATTTGTGTTCTTCTTCCTATCTTTGTGTTTATTGTATTCAGTTTGTTAATCATTTCATTCCGCTCCTAAATCCGGATCATTGGTATCAGAGCGATATGCTCTTCATTTATTTTTCTTCGTGCATGTCCCCGACAAGGTCTGGGTACAAGAAGTTGGGACTCGAACCAATCGATCCATTACTAGATCGGCTGCGCTGAGCCCGACAACAACCCACGGGAGATGAAAAGAAAGATGATGGAGCATGAGATCCTATTAAAATGTTGCTCGAGGAAGGCTCGTGTGACAAAAGAACGAAATGATGGACAACTTCGCACAGATCCTTCGACGATTGCTCACGAGAGAAGCATCTTCATCAAGCGGCCATGCAACCCCCTTCAAGGTACAGGTACATTTTGATATTCCATTATTTGAAGGAATGATAGATGTGGATGCCGTAGATAAATGGTTGAATCAACTCGAAGGATATTTTTCGGTCCACAATTTTTTCGATAGGGAAAATATCACTTTTTCACTCCTTAAAGCCGTTCCCCATGTTAAAGACTGGTGGGATACTTACTCTGACCAAAGGGCCGTGGAGGAATCTGCAATTTTTGTGGTGCCCCTACATGGGATTCCTTCCGGGACGCCATTAAAGAACAATACTACTCTATTGGAAGTTACGAGGACCAGTACACCAGATGGACCACCCTACGTCAAGAAAGGGACCAGACAGTACTAGACTTCACCAATATTTTCCATACTCTATGCACCAAATTGGGTATCAAAGATTCTGAGCATCATCTGGTGCTCAAATACTGCATTTGTTTGCATAGATACATTCAAACATAATTGGAGTTCCTGGACATCACCTCATTGGGCACGATTTATAGATATGCTGTCAAGATCGAGCATAAATTTAAGTAGAAACGACGAGAGTTTGGATCTGCAAACCCCTCACAGCCGAAGCAGGTCAAAGGCAACCCTAACCCACAGAATAAGGGACCAAGTCGAGATGGCCGCCCTCAGGACAATCCGTCCAAGCCGCAACACAAGAAGGGCAACGAGAAGACGAAGAAGGACACATACAAATGGTGTGAGTACCATAAAAGTCCTTGGCACAACACTGACAAATGCCACTCCAAGCAATCCTTCACGACCCAGCGAAAGGCTTCCGAGTCAGAGGGCGATTTTGATTTCGATTCAAATCCTGAAGGAGGGAAGAGGATTATCTATGTTGAACCCAGTGCCACGGTCGCTACCACCAAAGTTCGGCCAAGAAAACCAAAAGAACCAAAGGAAGGGGAATGCCTCTTTCACCCGCAGATGTAGGTCAAGGGGGATCCAATTCATTTCATTGTTGAAAGCGATAGTTAGAAGAACCCAAATTCAACAAAGTTCGTCAAGCGACTGAACTTGCCAATGACACCGCACCTGCAACCCTACACCATAGACTAGCTTCGTCAAGGAAGAGATCTCTGTGTCAGCCAACATTGTCGTTTTCCCTACGACATCAAGCCTTTTAAAGATGAGGTACTGTGTGATATTGCTCCCCTTGAAATTTGTGATGTTCTTTTAGGACAACCATATTTGTGGAAGCGTCATGTTGTGTATGAGTCTAGACCCTGAAGTGTTATTATTACTTTGGGTAGACAATTGTACAGGATACCAGAGGTGGCACCGCCTATTGCTATTTCTTTAATCTCTGCTAAGCAATGCAGTAAGGTCATTTCAAAGATCGGGAAGTTCGTCTTCTTTGTGATCCGTGCTCACAGTAAGTAGAAGGTCGCCGCCACAACCATGGCCTCTACACAATGGCTCTCCTTGCAGCAGAAGCAAGTGGACAAGATCGTGGAAGAATAAAGAGACATCTTCGCCTCACCTACAGGGGTATCGACACATTGCCAAGTCAAGCATCTAATTGATCTGACCCTCGACGCACCTCTACCTAATGGACCGGTCTATTGGCGCTCTCTGATGGAGAATGGTGAAATCAGGCGTAAGATCCAAGAGCTTCTTCAAAAGGGGCACATCAGACCCAACTCCTCTCCTTGCGGAAGCCTGCTTGTACTGGTGCATAATAAGGACGAGACTTGGCGTCTTTGCATTGATTACAGAGCCTTAAACAAAATCACAGTCAGGAACCACTACCCCATTCCCACGATTGATGACCTTCTTGACCAACTCAAGGGGGGGAATTTCTTCAACAATATTGACCTGAAGTCTGGCTACCACCAGGTTCCCATCAAAACCAAATGATGTCTGGAAGACAACCTTCAAGCATTTATAAGGTCTCTACAAATGGCTAGTCATGCCCTTTGGCTTAACAAATGCACCAACCACTTTCATTAGGTTGATGGACGATGTATTGAGACCCTTCACCAACTCCTTTGTGGTAGTATATTTGGATGAAATTCTCATTTTCAACAGGACGTGAGAGGAGCACATGCAACATATTCAGTAGGTTTTGAGCACTCTGCAACAACACAAGCTCTATGCTAACTTGGAAAAATTCTCTTTTGGCATGAACAGGGCCCAATACCTGGGCTACATTGTTGATGAGCATGGGGTACATGTGGATCCAGCTAAGATCCAAGTCATCCGTGACTGGCCAACCTCGACCACATTGATCGAGCTTCGGAGCTTCTTGGGACTAGCCAATTTCTACCGATGGTTCATGTTGGGATTCTCCCATATTACACGGGCCTTCAACCAGGTGACCAAGGGCGGTGGTAGGGCCAAGTTCGTGTGGGGGAAGGAGCAACAACGAGCATTCGATGATCTGAAACATCGTTTGTGCTTAGCTCCAGTACTTTCCTTGCCCGATCTGCAACAACCATTCAAGATTGAGACAGATGCATCTGACTATGTTGTGGGCGCAGTTCTCACTCAACATGGGCATCCAGTGGCATACCATAGTGAGACACTCTTCGATACTGTCCAGAAATACCCCACCTATGACAAGGAAATGTATTCCATTGTACAAGCCTGCCGTCAATGGAAAGATTACATTATGGGGAAAGAGACGATCATACACACTGATAAAAAGCCTCTGCAGTGCACACAGACACAAGGGAAATTGCAGAACGACTACCATCAGAAGTGGTCCACCTACCTGCGACAGTTCCATCTCAACATCGAGTATAAGACATGTATCTCCAATCATGTAGCTGACTACCTCAGTCGGCCTCCAATGGCTGAACTCACCACTGTGCTCCATTCATGTGGACATGAAACATTGGAGTGGCCCCAACTTTACCAACAAGATCCGGACTTTGCCATCACATATCAACGCTTTGGTACATGCGCCACCGTCACTAATTTTCACATTCAGGATGAACTCTTATGCCACCCGGGCCATCTCTGTGTTCCTACAAGTGAGCGTGTGAAGCTGATTTGGGAAGTCCACTACGCTCGGGTGGCATGACATTTTGGCATAGAGAAAACTGTGGTCGTTTTTTAGAAACATTTTTATTGGCCAAAACTTTGACAGGACGTCAACAAGTATATCGGATCTTGCACTGCCCGTGCCATTGCCAAGCCAACCATCAAGAAGCAAGGCTTATACACCTCTATTCCTATTCCCGAGAAGCCATGGGAATCCATCTCCATGGATTAAATGTCTGGTTTTCCATCCACCAAGCACGGAAATGACTGTGTATTTGTGGTCATTGATCGGTTTTCGAAGATGGCCATCCTCACATCCTGTAAGAAGAATGTCACAGCAACAGATACTGCCAAGCTCTTTTTCAAACGAGTTTGGGTTCACTTTGGGATACCATAGACCATCATCTCTCACTGAGACAACAGGTTCCTCAACACCTTTTGGTCGAGTCTCTGGTCTTTGTTGGACACCGAGCTCACAAAATCCATTGCTTTCCACCCCCAAACCGATGGCCAAACCGAGGTCGTCAATCAGATGATTGTGCACATCCTGCGCATGTACAATTCTAAGCATCCCCATACATGGGAAGATAGTCTTCCATATGTCCAACAAAGTTATAACATGGCTCTCCATAGTTCCACCGACCATAGCTCATTTCATGTGGGTCTGGGATTCCAACCCTTGGGACCCATTGATGTTGCACTTCCTCTTGCCACCGCATAGACAGACTCTTCCCCTGATTAGTCTGCAATTGACAAAGCCACCAAATTCATTGAGCAGATTCAACACATCCGCCAACAGGTCCAAGGGATTTTGCTGAAATCCAATGCTAAGTACAAGCAATGCCATGATCAACACAGGGTACCACACCAGTTTCAGGTTAGCGACAAAGTCTGGTTACATTTGAAAAAGGAGCGTCTCACCGGGCCCCATAGAAAGCTTCACCCACTTCGTTATGGGCCTTACACTATCACCAGGGCTGTGGGTAGTAATGCTTTTGAGATCAACACTCCACCCTTCCTTGGTCTGCATCCAATATTCAATGTGGACCTCTTTCGACCATATTTTCCACTGTTATTGGACACCTCTGAGATCATCGAACAACTGACACCAACAGAGCTCAACCCTGACTGCATGGAACAAGCATCCACTGATTAGTTAGTGGACACACAGGTCAAGGGCACTCCCCAGCACCAGATCCAATTTTATCAGGTTGTCAAGGCAAGGCAACTCCTATACCAAGGCAAGTGGCTCACCTGGGACCAAATCCAGCAGAAGTTTCCTCACCTGATGGAGGAACTCAACACAATGGATACCATTGCTTCCTAAGGGGGAAGGATTGATCCAAATGGATATTGGTGGCCACCCACCTATTCCAACTGGCTCCTCATATCCGTTTTTGATTCAACACGTCTTTCTGTACTGCTTTATAATTGTGAGTTCTACACTTCTAGGGCTGTTTGAAGCCTCACACATTCTCYAGGTGGATACGAGTGGCCTCTCRCTTAATCCAACTAGCTTATTTTGTATGTTTTCATGTCAACACATATTGCTGTACTTCCAGGGTTGTTTTGGGGCCCTAAACGTTGTTTTTTTGACTCACCACAATAAGAATGTAGACAGAGTCAGAGTCTAATGGCAGAATGTGTAGTTCTCTGAAATACCTTTCCAACAGACTATCATATGCCTAAAACGAAGGTCATATGCAAAAGTTACGACCCTAGGAAGTTGAGGTACCAAATTACACCAACTTACCCATAGGGCCCACATGACTTTTGGCATTTCACCTTCTAGGGTTAGGTTTTTGGATGTCTAAGGTTTTGGCATTCATGAGTAATATGAAAAGGGCCTCTGTAATCCATTATACTCATACAGATGCACAGAGCATCCACATCTCTTCTCAGAGATAACTACCACCATTCGAGCAAGTTTCAGTTCTGCAGTTTTACAGTTTCAACCTGTTTCATTATTTAATAGAAGATATTGTTCACTGGATATTTGTGTTATTTTTCCTATCTCTGTGTTTATTGTATTTAGTCTGCTAACCAATTCATTCCGCTCCTAAATCTAGATCAATTAATGTATTGTTTACTATGCTTGCACATAGAATGGGCTACAATTCACCTCAATTAGTAGTTTTCTTTCTCTGTCTTAAACTCTTTACTTCCTCATAATAACTTGTTCTCTCTTTTTTCACACATTTCTAAAAAACTAACCTCAATATCATTGAATCCATGTATGTGAATACAAGAATCATATAAATATGCACAATTGGAACAAACTAAACAAGAGGATAAATGTTAATCAAACATATTTATGGAGCAAAATTTAAGTATTAAAATATGCTTCCAAATTTTACTAAAACCATAATAATCTATCACTTATCAAGAGGTGTGATGTTGTTTATGCTACTATGCGTATACCATCTGACATGACTTAACAATGTAGATGACTTAACGTGGATAAGTGATCCTCTTGTTGGGTTGCACCAAACCGTTTGTGAAGATGGCCGCATGATGTAAAACAAATCAAACACTAATGGGAGTTGGAACAACACCCCACTTTTAGTGGTCCGACTTGCCTCTTGTGGATATGGAGCAAAATATAACTTCTAAGTGAATTATACAAATAATCACATTGCAACAAACATAAAAATGAGAGTGAGCAAGAACACAAAACACTAAGCAGAGAATTAAAAGTAGAAAAATGGCTTCCAATGGGTAATTCACCACCTACTTGTAAGCATTGATCTCTAATCCCATCCTATGGTTGCGGCTACGAGATGGCTAGAATTATGGATTCTACAATCCATCTCAAATGGAAGCCTTATGGTTATGTTTTATGTATGTATTTGGATTTTGTTTTGGAGGTTATTGGCGCTGGGTATGTGTTATATTATTTGCACGACCAAACCTAGTGTATGTGTTGTGTTGGGCGCATGGCGGTGGGGGCCACACCCTCAATTTTTTTGGATGGTTTTTGCATCCGTTTTAACATTTTTTCAACACATGGTTTTCTAATCCCGATTAAGTAATTAGGGTTGTTGACTAATCTAGGTCAATGGATTAGGGGTTTTGGATGTTGCGAGATCCTATATATATTGTATTTTAAACAATGAAGATATATGATGAATAAAAGAATTAGAGGTGCAACTCTAAAACAAGGTGCTGGTTTTCCCAGTTTGGGTTTCCAAGGTAAAATCTCTGTGTAATGTGTGTGTGTGCCATTGTATCTTTTTTGTTTTTATTAAGAATCTATTTGCAGTAAGTTAACTGTACAAGGTTAAAATTTACATTTGGTATCAGAGAAATTATTGGCTTTAGGGGGGCGCCTTTTTGGTCAAAGGTTTGGCTCGGGTCTGTGATGATTCTTGTTACAGTGGGAGCTCTGCAGTATCGATTCTTTAGGTGAAAAGAAATGGTGAATAGTTCGAAAGTAGAGATCGAGGAATTTAATGTGAAATTTTTTGAGTTGTGGAAACTCAAGATGGAAGATCTGTTGGTGGACAAAGATCAGTGGATTGCTATAGACCCAGGTCCCGCACCTACAAGAACGTCAACAGAAGATTGGGAAAAGTTCGATCGGAAGGAAAATAACACAATTTAGTTGTGTCTCTCAGATTCAACATTACTGAATGTGTCATGGTAAGCTACAACTAAGGCTTTATGGAATAAGTTAGGGGCTTTGTATAAGTCTAAGTCCTTAGTAAACAAACTGTTCTTGCAGAAGAAGATGTACAACCCGAGGATGAAATATGGAGACTCGATGAAAGAGCATATGAATGCCTTCAATATAGTGGTAAGTCAACTATTATTTGTCGATATTAATATTTCTGATGAAGATAAGTGTATTGGTTTATTGTGCTCTTTACTAGACTCCTGGGATATTCTGGTTGTGGCGATAGATAGTAATACACCTACTTTAAGTTTCGATGATGTGGTATCATCCTTGTTGTTGGAGGATATGAGAAGGAAAAACATGGAAGGATAGAGCACAAATGCCTTATTTGCAAGAGGAATCTTCCAAGAAAGAAATAGATTAAGTCCTCAAGTGGGAGATCTATATCTAGGGGAAGATCTAAATCTCCTTGGAAAATTTGTAAAGGTATGCTGGAGATGTGGAAAATAAGAGCACTACAAGAAGTATTGTAGATCCAAAAGTGTTTAGAGAGGGAATGTAAAACCCCCACTAGAAATTTTTGGATTTTTATTTAGTTTGTAGTGTCGACGTTTCGTCAAACAATTGGCTGTTGTAGTGCTTATATTTGTTTGCTGATGTAGTGGTTTTTCAAAAACAATTTGCAGCCTTGGAAAAAGTATTTAACCACATAAATAGGATATCAATAACTATGAAAATAAACTAGAGATATACCCATAACCTATTGCATTAACATCATATGGCAGCGATAATTTGTTTGGACACTAACAATAATACAAAACAACCACAAGTAAACAAGGTTCTGACCTGTGTATTGAAGGAGATGGCTGCCAATACATACAAAAATTATACAACATTTATATCAAAGAAAGGACAAGCTTTTACGATGAAACATATGTTCAGCTGCAAGAAAAGGAAAGGACAACAATCCAGATTTGAAGTGTCACTGCTCACAAGTTGGCTTGACCTCCCAATGAACAAGTACAACTTCAGAACTATAGAATATGACCCAACAATAGAATCCTTGTCACAACAAAGGTCACATGACCTAGTTAACCAGAAATTGGCCCAGACTTGAAATAACTTAGCTAGTCAATGGGAAACTTTTTCCCTTGCTCAAGAACACACCGATAACTTCAGAACTCGGTCCAAAAAATAAAATGGTATGCCCCAGCCAAGGAAACTCACCCCTAGAATCAAGGTTTTGCTGCCCAACAAGGGAAATATGACCCATAACAATGTACTTGGCCTCCTTGAGAAGATAAATGCTGCCATAGTTGAATCGACCCCTTCTTAATGAAAACTCTCCCCCCTCAAAGGAATTCGACCCCTACTCCAGTAAAAACCTAGTCGCAAAAAGGAAAACTTAGCCACAAACTAAGAAGCTCCGCTACCATAAGGAAAAATCAACCACAAATATGAAAACTTCGCTGCCAAAGAAGAAATACTTAGGCACATTGAAACATAATGAATAAATCTGGATGAAATCTTCCCTTCGACAAACTAGGGTGGATGGTCTCACTAACGAAACCAATCTTCCAAAATCTCTAGGGTTTTCATCCCAAGAGTCAAGCCACAAGAGCTCTCTCAATATTTGTTTTAGAAAATAACATATGCATAATGAGAGAGGGCACCCTCATTCTCCTTTTATTTCCACGACCATTTTCAGACCCTTTTACCCTTTTAATAAAGTAAAGTGACTTCATAAACTTAAGTAACTTAAAATACCTTTTTAACCCCCCTTTTAATGCCAGAAAGTGATTAATGGGATATTAAAACATTCCTAGATGTCAGAAGTCCCTTTCTCATCATTCCAACCTTTATATCTTTTCGTCTTGATTCCAATGAGCTATTACCAAGGTATTCCATTAGATAATATGATCTAAATAAAACCATTAGCGTATTTAATTAAATCATGCTTAATAATAACCCCAAATTATGAGAATTGTCGGAATGTTGTAGAACCAAGAACGAACTGTGCAAAAGTGATCTTGATGATGAGCGATGGTAAATGGAATAGGATGGGCCCCATATAACTCCTCCACACAATCCGATTCCACTAGTCACATAACCTCACCCTTATGTCCTGGTTGACACAAACCCCATAAGTCATCTCCAACTGTATAATAGGGAAGCCCAAAAATGGGGACATGGCAGTGCTCCCTCCCCAAATATTTCTTGTCCTCAAGCAATGCCATCACACCCATACCAACAAAACAATGAACCAAATTGGAACTAATAATGATCCCTGGGTCCCAAAACAATCTGAAAGATGCATAGCACCTACCTCCCATAATATTGCCCTGCAATGTACCAATAAAAGAGGCCTCCTGAAGGCCACCGATCCATAGAGAAATTGGATACCGTGAAGACTTAGTCCACTCTTCATAGAGTATCCCACCTAGGAAACCAATCCACTATTCCATATGAATAGGCTCTTGAAAGTAACAACCGACTCTCCCATTTATACCAGCTGCCCAATTGTGCAACCATAAAATACCAGGGTCCCATGCTATCATCAGAAAGGACTCATCATGCTGATGCTGCACCACTCTGATGATAGATATATGACCCTCCTACCTAGACTGCATCCTCCAATCCTACAACCACAAGTTGTAATGATTCAAAGAATCATCCCCATTATCTAGGATCATATCCTACCAATGTGTCTCAGTGAAGTCAAACAATCCAACTCTAAAATCAAACATCTAGGAGAAGTCTATGTAGTCACAAACTGATAGGGCATCAACGACACCTAATATCCAAGTGTCAAAGGATAAATCCCTAATACCTTGACACTCCCAACCTAATGCAATAATCTAGACATTGTATGGAAAATATCTCAACATGTCATCCACAAAGTCCTTCCATGTGAACCTCTCTCGGACCTCCCTATACGTGGTAAAGTGACCAGGGTCCCAAACTAACTTGTATGATGTGAAACACCCTATACTCATAACACTGATATGCAAGGTGCTAACAAAAGAATATACCTGACTGCTTATGATAATCCAAGAAATCATAAGCTACACAAACTCGGTCAACTCCTTAGAAGACTAATCCTCCAAGCAACCAATCCTAAGCATCCCAAGAGTAAACTTTGAGAAATGAAAAACAATCCATATCATCTGTAATGTCTGCTGAACTAACAAAAACTATAGTCCCAGGGTCCCAAGATAATCTCCATGACGAACCATCCCAAGCTAATCTCCATGAGGAACCATCATACCGACATTACACCCCTCTGAGCATAATAGTCTGACCACCAAGCTCAGAATATGCTCTCTTCTCCTCGACTCCCAAGCTGAACTCCCCAAAAGGATTGAACTCACTATCTTGGATCATGTCTCACCAAGGTATCTCGGTGACGTCGAAGCCTACCAATCCACGGATAGACTTGATCGAGGGTATCGTGAGGGAAATCTACCTTGCTATATATAACAAGGCTCAACATCTCTTCTCACAACATCTCCACAATACTACAGACCAATCATTGACATGACCTTGTTGATCACCCTCATCATCTGAAGTAGTCTATCACTCCAATGAATGCCAGGATCCCACCACCAAGCAGGAAGTCCATCACTCCCTAGTCCCGATGAAATCTCCGTGAACCGATCCAATAGAGTCTAGATCTCTTCTTATGCACTCTGCGCACTGATCCTATGGTCCAAATGAAAGACCTATGTCATGGCCATAATGCCACCTATCTCACCCAACTAACTAAGGTGAATCTACCATGTCCCGCTGTATATAATGAGGGAATCAAATAACAACAATAGATGCCTTTGCCATTGCTTGTAAGACTAGAAAATGACTAGCGCATTGGTCTACCCTAAGGGTATGACCACGAAATAATAATGAATAATAGAAGAAAACATGTGGCTATCCTGTTCCCTAGCCCTCATCTCATGATATCCCAAATGAAGATCAATCATTGATGGATATGATTATCCTTGAGGCTCACCCATACACTCACCAATCCTGGGTAACCTCAACTAAATGGTATGTTGGAGGACTCTGTTAGGAGGTATCCCTAGAAGAAACGCTCCAAAAATCCACTTTACACACCTGTCACCGAATCATCTTGGATTCGCTTGAACCTGTATCCCAGAGTGCGCCCATGTCTGTCATATACCTGTTCACCCAATCCATGGATGGATATACTTCCTTGCTGGCTAGTCCATAAGGAACATACTCAGTTATATCCTCCATAGCTAAACCTTGAGCCTTTAATGGGATCTCCAAAAAAAATGACTCATGATCCCCACAATGAAAAACATGAGTAGAGTCAAAACCATCTGTGTAATACCTCTCCTCAAGCACATGCAACTCTGAATGCTCCCTGCATGGGATCATTACAAGAGGCTCCTCCCTCAAATCATGGGGGCCACTCACACCCTCATGTGTTATGGCTTCCAAAGATGATATAGTATCTACTATAAGTGATGAGGAGTGTGCCAAACTCAACTAGTAATAAAGCTCCTCAACCTCCTTTTCCTTGTTTTTAGAGAACTTGAGAGAAAGGTCCATATCCATGAACAATTGCAAGTATTTTGATTTCATCTTCTCTAGTGCTTCTTTGATTATGTGCAATTGAGCACTGGTGAATCCACCCGCAACTCCTTTTTTTTTATCTCCTCCATCTAGGTTTTATTCATATTCATCATAGTGGCATGGGTTGTTCCACCATTGATTTTCTGTTTTTTGGTCCACTGTAAGAGCACTACCCTCATCAAAACCAATTGTCTCACTAGATGATACCATGCAGTCTCCAAAAGGTGGGATAACATCATGAACAAGCACCACTTCATCAAGGAAACCCTTCTCTCCACAAGGCCTATTGAATATGGACTCTAAGTTAACATCAAAGAGACCTTTGTCCCCCATACTATCAATAACATTTGCTTCTTCTTCATCTTGGATCATAGTGGCATTGATTGATTCTTCATCCCAAACTACACTGTCACTCTGCTGGAGTAAACTATATGAACACTATCTTCTTCCTTGTATGCCCAAATCTCTTTTGTGGTCTCAGGTTCTAAGGCCTCATGATAATCCATGTGCTCATTTGTAAGAGAAGAAACATACGAAGAGTCAACATTTTCCTCATTTTTAGAAGTATTAGATTCTTCAGAAACTAGTACATTTTTCCTTGGTACCTTCACCTTCTTTTCCATTGATACTTGGGGTTCATACCGCTCGGGATGTTTGATGGTGAAAAAATCCTTGAATGATATGGCTGTGTGAAATTACTCACTAAGCACCATATATTCCCCCGAGAAATCTACAAACTCCTCATCCTGTACTATCTATCCTGTTTGCTTTCCCTTTGAACCACTATCTCCATTGTTCCCTACATTGTTTTGATGGCTTGCCATAGCCAAGATTGTATAGCCTCACAAACTAAGAGGATCACAAGATCTGATACCACTGTAAAATCCCCACTAGATTTTTTTGGATTTTTATTTAGTTTGAAGTGTTGGCGTTTCATCAAAAATTTGGCTATTGTAGTGTTTATATTTGTTTGCGAATGTAGTTTTTTTTCACAAACAATTTGCAGCCTTGGAAAAAGTATTTAACCACACAGATATGATAGAAATAACTATGAAAATACACCAGAGATATTCCCAGAATTTATTGCATTAATATCATATGGCAGAGATAATGTATTTGGACACTAACAACTATACAAAACAACCACATTTAAACAAGGTTTTGACTCGTGTATTGAAAGAGATGGCTGGAAATACATACAAAAATTACACAACATTTATAGAAGAGAAGGGACATGCTTGTAGGATGATATATATATGCAGCTACAAGAAAAGGAAAGGACAACAATCCAAATTTGAATTGTCACTCCTCACAAGTTGTCTCGACCTCCCAATCAACAAGTACAACTTAAGAAATGTAGAATATGACCCAACAATAGAATCTTTCTCACAACAAGGTCACACTACCTACTTAACCAAAACTTGGCCTAGAATTGAAATACCTTACATAGTCAATGGGAAACTTGTCCCCTTGCTCAAGAACACAGCCATAACTTCAGAACTTGGTCCAACAAATAAAATGGTACGCCATAGCGAAGGAAACTCACCGCTAACATCAAGGTTTTTCTGCCCAACAAGGGAAATACGACCCACAACAAGTAAATTCACCCTCTACTAGAATAAATCGGCCCAACAAAAATGTACTTGGCCTCCTTGAGAAAAGAAATGCTGCCACATTTTAATTGACCCCTTTTTAATGGAAACTCTGCCCCCTCAAAGGCATTCGACCCCTACTCTAGTAAAAACTCAGCCGCAAAAAGGAAAACTCAGCCACAAACTAAGAATATCTACCACCACAAGGAAATCTCAACCATAAGTATGAAAAATTCGCTACCAAAGAAGAAATAATCAACCACACTGAAGGACAATGAATAAATATGGATGATCTCTTCCCTTCAACCAACTAGGGTGGATGGTCTCACCACTAAAACTAATATTCCAAACTCTATGGTTTTCGTTCCAAGAGTCAAGCCACAAGAGCTCTCTCAATATTCATTTTAGAAAATAACATATGCATAATGAGAGAGGGCATCCTCATTCTCCTTTTATTTCCATGTTGATCCTTTTTGGAACCTTTTACCCTTTTAGTAAAGTAAAGTGACTTTATAAACTTAAATCACTTAAAACACCTTTTTAACCCCCTTTTTAATGCCAAAAAGTGATTAATGGGATTTTAAGACATTCCTGGACGCCACAAGTCCCTTTCTCATCATCCCAACCGTTAGATATTTTCGTCTTGATTCCAATGAGCTATTACACCAAGGTATTACCTCAGACAATGTGATCCGATTAAAGCCATTAATGTATTTAATTCAATTATGCTCAATAATAACCCCAAATTATGGGAATCGTCGGAATGCCATGGAACCAATAACGAACTATGTGGAAGTGATCCTAATGATGAATGATGGTAAATGGATTAGGCTGGGCCCCATATAATGCCTCCACACACTTTGAACCCACTGGTAACATAACCTCACCCCTCTGTTCTGGCTGACATAAACCTCGAAAGTCATCTCCAACTATATAACAGGGAAGCCCAGAAATGGGGACATGTCAGGGAAGGGATATGATGATGCTCCTTCTACATAAGAAAAAACATCCGCAGATGAAGGAGGGGATGTGTACTTGGATTCTTCAAGACATACAAATCATGAGGCATGGCTAGTCGACTCAAGTGCATCCTTTCATATGAAGCCTCACAGGGAGTGGTTCTGTGAATATGAAAGGTATGATGGAGGCGATGTTTTCCTAGGTGATGAATTGACAACCAAAGTCATAGGATGAGGAAAATTCAAGTTGAATATTATGTATGGAAGGCTTAAAGCACTCTCCAGTGTTCTGTACATACCAAGATTGGCCATAAATTTTTTTTCTGTAAGAAAAATGGATGATGCAAGGGTAAAAACAATGTTTGAGAAAGAAACCTCCAGGATGGTTCGAGGCGACATGGTGTCGTAGAAGGGAGTTCATATTGGAACTCTATATAATCTCCATGGAAGAACCATTAGTGATGGGTGCAATAGTTCCATTGTTCCTTAGATTTGAGTTGAAGAAGAAAAGACTCCAACAGTTTTTGGAGAAAAGACTATGTTGTGGCATCAAAGGCTAGGGCATATCACAGAGAAGGGCCTTTGAATACTACATGGTAAAGGTATGGTTGAATGTTGACAAGTTTCTCTCTGGATTTTGTTTTTTGTGAACATTGTTTATATGGAAAGAAGAATCATGTAAGATTCTCCTCTGGTGCTACGAGGGTAGAGAGAATTCTATACTTGGTTGATCCAGATTTATGGGTGGAATGAAATGAATAACAAACTGAATAAAATAACACAGAGATACAGAGAACAACAACATATATCCAGTGAACAATAACTTCTATTGAATAAATAAAATAGATTGAAACTGTAAAACTGTAGAACCGAAAACAACTTGCTCGAATGGTGGTAGCTATCTCTGATAAGAGATGTGGCTGCTACGCTCATCTGTCTAATCATAATGATTAGAATGAGGATCCATAGGAATTTTTAACATTACTCATGAATTTCAAAACCATAGACATCCAAAAACCTAACCCTAGGAGATGAAACACCAAAATTTATGTGGGCCCTGATGGGTAAGTTGGTACCTCAACTTCCCGGGGTTGTAAATTTTGTATACGACCTCCGTTTTAGGCGCGTGATATCCCGTTGGAAAGGTTTTTCTATAAATACACATTATGCCATCAAACTCTAACTTAGTCTACACTTTGACTGTGGCAAGCCAAAAAAACATTGTTTAGGGCCCCAAAACAACCATGGAAGTATAAAAAGATGAATTGACATGAAAACTTCCAAAATAAGCCAGTTAAATTAGGAGGATAGCGACCAATCTCCACCTGGAAGCTGTGTAGGGCTTCATACAACCATGGAAGTGTAGAACCCACAATTACAAAGAATTACATAAGAACATGATGAACTAAAGTTGTCAGGAGGAGCCAGTTGGAATAGGTGGGTGGCCACCAATATCCACCTAGACTAGTCCTCCCTCCTTAGGAAGCAATGGTCTCCATTTCATTGAGTGCCCCCATCAGGTGAGGAAATTTCTTCTGAATTTGGCTTCGGGTGAGCCACTTGCCTTGGTGCAAGAGATGACCCACTTTGACAACCCAATAAAGATGGATCATTTGCTGGTGAGTTCCCTTGACCTGTGTGTCCACTATCTGATCAGTGGATGCTTATTCCATGTAATCAGGGTTTATCTCTGTTGGTGTCAACTATTCTGCGATCTCTGAGGTGTCCAATAATGGTGGAAAATATGGCCAGAGGAGGTCCACATTGAAAACTGGGTGCAAGCCAAGGAATGAGGGAGTGTTGAGCTCAAAAGCATTGTCACCCACATCCTTGGTGATAGTGTAGGGACCATAGCGAAGTGAATGGAGCTTTCGATGGGGCCATGTAAGGTGTTCTTTCTGCAAATGCAATGAAACTTTGTCTCCCACCTGAAAATGGTGTGGTACCTGGTGTTGATCATGGCATTGCTTGTACTTAGCATTGGATTTCTGAAAAATCTCATGGACCTGTTGGTGGATGAGATGAATTTGCTCAATGAATATGGTGGCTTTGTTGGCCTTAGACTGAACATGGGAATAATTTGTCTATGTGGTTGCAAGAGGTAGTGTAACATCAATGGGACCTAAGGGTTGGAATCCCAGCCCCACCTGAAAGGGGATATGGATGGTGGAGCTATGGAGAGCCATGTTGTAGCTGTTCTAAACATAGAGAAGACTCTCATCCCATGTACGTGGATGCTTAGAGTTATACATGCATAAGATGTGCACAATCATCTGATTTATGACCTCTGTTTAGCCATCAGTTTGAGGGTGGAAGGCAATGGATTTAGTGAGCTTGGTGTTCAACAATGACTAGAGACTCGACCAAAATGTGCCGAGGAACCTATTGTTTCGATCGAAGATGATGGTTTGTGGTATCCCAAAATAGACCCACACTCGTTTGAAGAAGAGCTTGGAAGTATCTACCATTATGATGCTCTTCTTGCAGCATGTGAGAATGGCCATCTTTGAAAACCAATGAACCACCACAAATACACAATCATTTCCTTTCTTGGTGGATGGAAGACCAAACATGTAATCAGTCGAGATGGATTCCCAATGTCTCTCGTGAGTAGGAAGAGGGGTGTATAAGCATTGCTTCTTGATGGCTAGCTTCGAAATGACACATGCAGTGAAATATCTGATATACTTGTTGACGTCCTGTCGAAGTTTTGGCCAATAAAAATGTTTTTGTAGAACGACCACAATTTTCTCCACACCAAAATTTCTTGCCATTCGACTATAGTGAGCCTCCCAAATCACCTTTGTACGCTCACTTGTAGGAACACATAGATGGCCCAGATGGCATAAAAACCCATCCTGAATGTGAAAATTAGTGACATTCATGCATGTACCCAAGATCTGATAGGTGGTGGAAAAGTCAGGATCTCACTGATAAAGTTGGGGCCACTCAAATGCCTCATGCTCACAAGAAGGGAGCATGGTGGTGAGTGAAGCCACGTGAGGTCGACTGAGGCAATTAACGACATGATTTGTGCTCCATGTTTTATACTTGATGTTGAGATGGAACTGCAACAAGTATGTGGACCACTTTTGATGGCGGTTTTTTTGCAACTTCCCTTGTGTTTGTATGAACTGCAAAGGCTTGTGATCAATGTGGATGATTGTCTCTTTTCCCAGAATGTAATGTTTCCATTGATGACATGCTTTCAAAATAGAATACATTTCCTTGTCATAGGTGGGGTATTTTCGGATGATATCTGAGAGTGTCTCACTATGGTGTGCTACTGGATGACTGTACTAAGTGAGAATTGTGTCTACAAGATAGTTGGATGCATTAGTCTTAATATTGAATGGTTGTTGCAGATCGGGTAAGGAGAGTACTCTAGATGAGCACAAGCGATGATTCAGATCATCAAATGATCTTTTTTGTGCCTTCCCCCATGCAAAATTTTCCTTGCCACTGCCCTTGGTCACTTGGCTGAGGGACCATGCAATAGGGGAGAATCCCAACATGAACCATCGGTAGAAGTTGGAAAGTCCCAAGAAGCTTTGAAGCTCGGTTAGTGTGTTCAGGGTTGGTGTTATGAATATAAAAATACACATAAATAAGATATTAAATAAATATAACAACTAAATAATAATTGATAAATAATTATTAATAATGAAAATACATGGCTATTCGTTATGGGCACCCATGTGTGGGTATATAAGCAAGATCTCACTTCTCGATTGCAATAATCCATTATTCATTATATACATCAATATATTTATTATTCCAATTTCATAGTTCTTGGTTATTTACTACAGTGGTATCAGAGCATCATTCCGCATCCACCATCAATTCATTGTCCCCAACCCTGTTTCCATTTCAATTCCCTCACTCAACCCCATCCTTCTCCCTTACGTAAACATCACCCTCCCGCTCCCTTGTAACACTCATAATTCCTTCCCCCGTAACCCCCACATCCCCACCACAAACCCAATCCCTGCAACTTCGACCCCCGTAACCTCGTATTCCCAACCTATCCGCCCCCAACCATACTCCACAGCTGCCAAAAATACCCCATAGCCGCCCACACACCCTTCGTTACCAGTGCTTTGAGGACAAAGCATTTTTAAGGGGAAGGCAATGCTATGTATATAAAAATACACATAAATAAGATATTAAATAAATATAAAAACTAAATAAAAATCAATAAATAATTATTAATAATGAAAAGACATGGATATTGGTTATGGGCACCCCTGCATGGGTATATAAGCGAGCTCTCACTTCTCGATTGTAATCATCCATTATTCATTATTTGTTTTATATATCAATATATTTATTATTCCAATTTCATAGTTCTTGGTTATTTACTACAATTGGACAATCACAGATGAATTGGATCTTAGCTAGATCCACATGTACCCCATGCTCATCAACAATGTAGCCCAAGTATTGGACCCTGTTCATGCCAAAGGAGCATTTTTCCAAGTTGGCATATAGCTTGTGCTGCTGTAGAGTGCTCAAAACCTATTGAATATGTTGCATGTGCTCCTCCCAAGTTCTGCTGAAGATGAGGATGTCATCCAGATATACCACCACAAAAGAATTGGTGAAGGGTATCAATACATCATCCATCAACCTCATGAAAGTGGTTGGTGCATTTGTTAAGCCAAAGGGCATGAATAGCCATTCAAAGATACCTTTTTTATATTTGAAAGCTGTCTTCCATACATCAATTGGTTCAATGGGAACCTGGTGGTAGCCAGATTTTAGGTCAATCTTGCCAAAGAAATTTTCCCCCTTGAGTTCGTCAAGAAGGTCATCAATTTGGGGAATTGGGTACTGGTTCCTGACTATGATTTTGTTTAATTCTCTGTAATCAATGCAGAGCTACCATGTCCCATATTTCTTTTGCACCAGTACAATCGGGATTTCATAAGGGGAAGAGATGGGTCTAATGTGCCCATTTTGAAGTATCTCTTGGATCTGATGCTTTATTTCATCATTTTCCATCAATGAGCGATGATATACTGGTCCATTAGGCAAAGGTGCACCGAGGATTAGATCAATTGGATGCTTAACTTGGAAGTGCATCAGTACCCCGATGGGTGAGGAGAAGATGTCTCTGTACTCTTCCACGATCCCTTCCACTTGCTTCTGCTGCAAATATAGGCTCTGTGTAGAGGCCATGGATGTGGAAGTGACCTTCTACTTACTGTGAGCATGGATCATAAATAAGACGAACTTCCCAGTCTGTGAAATGACCTTACTTCATTGCTTAGCAGAGATTAAAGAAATAACAGTACGTGGCGCTACCTTTGGTATCCTATACAATTGTCTACCCAAATTAATAATAACACTGCAAGGTATAGACTCATACAAAACATGTCACTTCCACAAATATGGCTGTCCTAAAACAACATCACAAACTTCAAGGGGAACAATATCACACAATACCTCTTCTTTGAAGGGTTTGATGTCGTAGGGCAGATGCCATTGTTGGATGATGCATAGATCTCTTCCTTGGCGAAGCCAGCCGATGGTGTAGGGATGAAAGTGTGGTGTCATCAATAGGTTTAGTCGCTTGACAACCTATGTTGAGATCATGTTCTTCTAACTGCTGCTATCGACAAGGAAATGAAGCAGAGCCCCCTTTACCCACATCTATGAGTGAAAGAGGCGTTCCCCTTCCTTTGGTTCTTCTAGTTCACTTGGATGGAATTTGGTGGTAGCGACAGTGGTGCTAGATTCAACATCAGTAATACGGTTCCCTCTAGTGAACTCAAAATATTTTAGCTCAGCCACCAGTGACTGCTTGGAGCAACATTCTTTGGTGTTGTGCCAAGGGATTTTATGGTATCCATACCACTTTCCCGTGTCCTTCTTTGACTTCTCATTACCCTTCTTGTGTTGTGGCTTAGATTGGTTGTCCTGAGAGTGGCCATATTTTCTAAGTCCCTTATTTTTTGTGTTGGGGCCACCTTTTCTATGCTTCGACTGTGAGGAGTTCTCAGATCCAAACTCTCGCTTCTTCTGCTTAAATTTCTGCTCGATCTTGACAACATATCTATAAGCCTCACCTAATGATGCAATGCCCATAAAATCCATTTCTGTTTGAATGTATCTATGTATACAACCACATTATTTGAGCACCAGATGTCATTCAGATTCTTTTATACCCAATTTGGTGCACATGGTATGGAAAATATTGGTGAAATATGGTACTGTCTGGTCCCTTCCGTGACGCAACGTGGTCCATCTTATGTATTGGTCCTCATAGATTCCAATAGGGTAGTACTAATCTTTAATGGCATCCATGAAGTAATCCCATGTGGGGGAGACCAAAAATATTTCATATTCCTCTATGGCCATTTTCTTAGAGTAAGTATCCCACCAGTCCTTAATATGGGGGACAGTCTTGAGGAGTGCAAAAGTAATCTTTTTTGTGTCAGAAAAATTGTGGACTGAAAAGTACCATTAGAGCAGATTCAACCATTTGTCTACAAAATCCACATCTATCAGTACTTCAAATAATGTAATATCAAAATTTACTTGTACCTTGAAGAGGGTTTCATGTTTGCTTGATGAAGACGCATCTCTTGTGGGTAGTCGCCGAAGGATTTGTGCAAAGTTGTCCATCATTTCATTCCTTTGTCGCGCAAGGGATTCATTGAGAATTTTTTTAAAAGGATATCATGCTCCATAATATTTCTTCTTGTCCCCCATGGGTTGTTTTCAGGTTTGACTTGATCAATCTTGCAAAGGCTCAACTGGTTCGAGTCCCAACTTCTTGTACCCAGATCTTGTCGGGGACATGCATGAAGAAAAATAAATGAAGAGTAGACTGCTCTGATACCACTGATCTAGATTTATGAGCGGAATGAAATGAGTAACATAATGAATACAATAACACAAATATATGGAGAACAACAATAGATATCCAATGAACAATAAATTCTATTGAATAAATAAAATAGGCAGAAACTGTAAAATTGCATAATTGAAAACAACTTACTTGAATGGTGGTAGCTATCTCTGAGAAGAGATGTGGCTTATATGTGCATCTGTCTGAGAAGAATGATTACAATGAGGCTCCAAAGGCCTATTTAATATTACTCATGAATTCCAAAATGCTAGACACCCAAAAACCTAATCCTAGGAGATGAAATGCCAAAAGTTATGTGGGCCCCGATGGGTAAGTTGGTACCTCAACTTCCCAAGGTCGTAACTTTTGCATACGACCTCTGATTTAGGCATGTGATAGCCTGTTGGAAAGGTATTTTCGAGAAATACACATTACGCTGTCAAACTATAACTTTGTCTATAGTTTGACTGTGGAAAGAAAAAAAAACACTATTTAAGCCCCCAAAATAACCCTGGAAGTACAAAAAGATGCACTGACATGAAAACTTCCAAAATAAGCCAGTTGGATTAGGTGGGAGGTCACCAATATCCACCTAGAAGTTGTGTAGGGATTCAGACAACCCCAGAAGTGTAGAACCCACAATTACAAATAATTACAGAAGAATGTGTTGAACTAAAACTGTCAAGAGGAGCTAGTTGGAATAGGTGAGTGGGCACCAATATCCACCTGGATCATTGGTGCACAGTGGTGTGTTTGGACATGTGTCAGTTCCATCACTTGGAAATTTTGTGTATTTTCTCATTTATAGACGACTTCTCAAGGAATGCATGGATTTATTTATTCAGGAAGAAATATGAAGTCTTTAACAGGTTTACAGAGTTTAGGGTTCTTGTGGAGAATGAAATAGAGAAAATAATTAAGGTGTTGAGGACATATAATGGAGGATAATTATGTGAAACCGAATTCGAAGAGTTCTGTAAGAAGTGTGGTATATCAAGGAAGAATACTACTCCATGTACACCTCAACAAAATTGGTTTGCAAAAAGGATGAACAAGACCCTCATGTAAAAAGCAAGGTTCATGCTCGATGATGCTGGGTTAGGACAATAATTCTGGGCAGAGGCAGTGGGTACTGCATGTTACCTAGTCAATTGATCACCCTCATCAACATTGGATGACAAGAATCCACATGGGGTATGGAATGGTAAGAAACACTCTATGACACATCTTAAGGTATTTGGCCATGATGCCTATGTTCACGTTCCAAAGGAAAACAATAGTAATATAGATAAAAATTATAAAAAATGTATCTTTATTGGGTATAAATATGGTCTAAAAGGTTATAATATTTGGAATCCAGAAACTAAGAAGGTAGTGTATAGCTGAGATGTGGTATTTAGAGAAATCAAAGATGTTTTCAAACATGTACTCCTACCAAGGAAGAAAGAACTAGAGAAAATAGAGTTTGAGTTGAAGGATAATGAATTAGACTCTATAGAAGAACATGAATCAAAAGAAGAAATAACTCATACTTCAATATTGAGGAGATCAATTTGTGAAAGAAGGAATTAGAAAGGTATACTCCACTTGAGTTCTGTTCAAATTTTTCTTTGATACTATGCTTTCTTGTTGTCCAAGGATGCATATATCCTTGGCATGTTGCCTCCCATGTCTTCAACTGTTTCAGACATTTGAATGTTATGTACAACTCTCATTCTTTATCCTTTGTGAGAGCAATCCATATATAAGTAATTTACCTCGCATCCCCAACATTGTACAAGTTGTTTCCTTGGCCTTTTCCCAAATGAATCTACCATCTTTGGCTCATTTTGGGTTGACTGTCCTTCTTTATTTGCTTGTGATTTATTTCTTAAAAAGGGTGGCTTAAAACCTCTCCGCCTTTGCTCCATTTTACCCTTCATCTTGTTATTCCAAGATCTTTGGAAAACTGGCCTTCCTCTCCTCTACTCATAAAGATGCTTTTCTCTCCTTATGAGTTCCTCCCAGGTCCTTGGGGTTATTATAATATATATTGTCACTATAGAAGGAGGGTAACCCCTCAGAAAACTTTGGATTTTTATCTTCTCATCCTTTATGAAACCAACATACTTCAACAACTCAAATAATATCTTCTCATATTCATCCATTTTCATGCTTTCCAATTGGACTTCAAATAAATATTTCATATTTATTTCATAGTGATTCTCAAACAAATATTTTTCTTGGAAATATCCTTTAAACTTCCTCAATGAGACCTTCTTCTCATCAAGGTGCTTGACTTTCTTAAGCTGATACCACTACATAGATTCATTTCCTTGCAAGTGGTAGGTTGAAATTCTTGTTTCTATCCTTGAGGGGTAATCATGCAACTAGAAATATTTCTTCATTTCCAACAACCATGCCTTGGCCTCTTCTCCCTTTCTGTGCTCATAATTGAAATTGGGGGCTTGATTTTCCTAAGTTCACCTTGCAATATGTTTGCCTTAGGCATTCTCCTCTGCCTCCTGATAGGAGACACACTTGGGTTCCCACCTAGTATTGAAATTGCATGATTTATTCTAGTGGATTTTCTTGGAGAATGATGGCATCTGTTCATTCTTATTGACTATCTGTCATTCCCATGATCATCCCTTTTGTTACGGGATCCAGATGCTACCACTTGTCTAACGCTAGCTGCCTGTTTGGCACTAGATTTTTGTTAACTTTCCTTTGCATCATATTCAAACTCTAGATAATATCTTCCCGATATTTCATAATCCTTTTATTATCCTCCCTGTAGCTCTACACTTCTTTCTGTAGACTTCTCATAGTTATAGGCTCCCGCTAGCCTCTTCTTACATTGGACTCTATCTCAACGTTTCCCATACTAACATGTAGACCTATGACCTCCTCCTCATGGCTATAATATCCATGATAATATTTCATAACTCCAATCCTCATATAAGAACCAATTTTTTCTTGTACCACTAATTCTACAAGAAATGTGGATGTAATAATTATTGTTAGAAAATGCATACTATAAAAAATATCATTAATTAGATTATAGATTATTAGTCATATCAATTTACAAATAACACAATGCACCAAGTCAAAATATAATTCTTTTGACACATTCCTCTCCGAAACATCTCTCCAATGGCTATACTCATGCCTCATTATGAGTTCTGAGCCAAACGTTAGAACCTTCTCAAGTTGTAATCTCCACTCAATGCTCTATTTTTACAACAACCAATTATTTTACTATTTTCCAAGAAAATTATAGTGCTCAATTCAAAATTCTGGGTGGATATATGGCTTCTCCTTCTTAATACATTTCCAACGATTATTGTCAGTCAATTTAATGGATTAAACTTTGCTACATTAAAATGTCAATCTAGGATTCATAGAATTATGAGATGTAATCAAAATATATGCAATATTACGTTTACGACTTATTTCTAAATGAACAAAAACTTTTAACTGTTCTACTATATAAATAGAGTTATTGCAATGCTACAAAAATAGAATCCATGCAACACTACAAAAACAGAGTTAATGCAATTCTATGAAACAAAGATAACACAACGCTACAAAAATGATTCCAGGGACTTGAATTTGTTAAGCTACTGAATTATTAATTGTAATGGATGTTATAACATTTCAATCATTTCGTGAAATGAAGGTTTATGCAATCAAATGAGATAATCAAGTTTATTCAATTAACAAACCATGCACTAGTATTTCCATAGTGTTTAAAAGAAAACTTCATAAATTGAATTCTATGAAAAAGTAATTGATAGTAAACAAAATCACACTTGTTGTTTAAATCAAAGGAAATCTAATCATAATTTAAGCACCTTATACCTCACATGGGGGGCCCTCCTGGTTTGGATAACATTGCTAAAAACACCACAGAACTAAATTTTGAATTTAACACTCACAAAACATAAAATGAATAATAAACATAACTTTGTTCAATTCTTAGAATCAATATTGGAAGATTAACATTAAAATCATTCCATATTATATCATATATCTCGTAGGTTCTCAGGCTGAAGTATTTATAACATTACAATGATCCCCTTAGATCCAAAGCCTACAAATTTATGTAATAGATTGACAAGAAAATAGAGCACACATATTTTACAAATCTGTTTTGTTCTAATCGTGGCTGGATGAGATGATTTCGATGAACCACGTAGAGATAATTTCATGCCAGTGATACATGGAATTCTCATACTCAATTTGATGACACATCATGGATGATTTGGTGCCTAAGAGATCAAATGATCTTCCACTATGTTCTACGTTGACCTGGAGTTTGAATTCACCACCATGCTTGCTAAGTTGGAGGTAAAAACAATTTCATGAATACAAAACCATATTGGGGAATCTATTAACAAAACCCATATGCCAGATTTTCTCCTTACTAGGTGCAACCATGCGAATCAATGAATGATTTTAAAAATGATCACTAAGAAAATTATGGAAATTGTCATAAAATTGTCTTTGAAAAAATGATCGTACATCCCTTATCATACATTTTCTTAGAAATTGACTTGGTTATTACTCAAATGGTTGTATTTTGCACAAAACTCATGGCCCAAAATTCCTTAATTTGGCCACATCTACTCACAAATCATGTGAAAAGGCCATCCCTAGAAATAGTCTGCTATAATAATTTCAGTAAGAAAACTGCATTTTGACAATACTGAAAAATTCCATGAAGACTGTTGAAACTTTGGAAATGGTTAGGAAACCTCAAGATCTATTCTAAATAGACATCAAAATGTTGGGAATGAGTAGAAAACAATAATTAAATGCTTCATGAATCTTATATGAAGTGAAGGCCTTATAAGGTGGGTAAATGCAGTAATATGAATAGTAAATGAGTGAAGATGAAGGGTGAATTAAGTGAAAGTAGGCTAAAGGGTCATTGTAAACATGTCAAAACCAAGGCTTAACATCCCCCCCACACTCAAGTCATTGCATGTCCTCATGCAATAAAGCTGTGAATGAATGCTGTTGGGCCCTTCGTTTGGGAGGAAGTTTGGTTTTGTGGAATTATCACAGTTTTGCGGAAAAGCATAGTAAGGCAACAAAATTCTAGAAGTGGCGGAAAGTAGCTACGATGAGAGGAAATCTAACTACAAGTGAACCAACAATAGAAACAGTTCATGCACCAACTAGACTAGCAGGTGGAAAGATCTAGAAGCCTCGAGTGTATGCAGAGCGGAAGTAGAATCAAGAAAAGATAATAGCGGACTCAAGTAGTCAAGAATCACTTGAGGAAAAACCATAAATATGAGAATATGTAATGGGAAAGGATTCCCTAGTTGTTGAGTTGATGGGTTGCTTAGTTGTTAAGTTGATGAGTTAATTCTGATATATTGTTTTATTATCGAGAGCTTTCAGACTACTGTTGCTAGATTCCTTGTCATTCTTCTTTAATCATTAGGCTATCCCTGTTACTGTTATCGAGTTTTCTATGATAAGCTATTGTAATGAACTATGGGGAATTAACTGTGCTTGCGCATAAGTCTAAGAGTTCATAGTGGGTATCTAATTGCTAATTCTGCTGTATAAATCATGAAGTGGAAGAGACACTCTATGTATGCTAGGTATTGATATAATAATAAAATGATGGATTATTCGGGCACCGAATTTTTTCATTATGTGTATGGATGTTTGATCCCTATGATGTGCAATATTTTCTACATAGGTAATTGGTAACTGCGATATTGTTTACAAGCTCATGTGATGTATGCACTTATCTTTATGCCGCGGAACATGGATTATCTAATGATATAATATTTTTGCATTCAAGTATGAATCTATTTTGTAATGTGTTAGGGATAGTGTTGTGTCCTCACCGACTCACTTTGTCACACACAAGTATCGACTGTGCTTCGGGTGAGACCTCCTTCCCTTGCAGAAGGTTGAATATGCCAACACTATGAGACTACAACAATATCTTTGTTGGCAACCTCTAAGAACCTCAGTCTCCAATTGTGCACCAAAAAATGGTTCCGTTTCTGAGACTGAATATTTCCATTGAGTTTTAGAGGATGCCGCATCACATATTTAAGTCTGACATTGAGAATTGGCGGGAAAGAAGGCGTGACAAATTTATTCTGCAAGAAGGTTAGCTATAACAAAAAACTGTGAGGGTTGTGAAGAGTGTTGTATTTCACTCAAAACTGACAAGTGACCAGTAACAGATCTTATAGATTCGATTCTAGGAAGAGGTATTTCAGTTGCTCGACCATTTATAAGAAGCATAAGAATTCAAAGATTGAGTCAAGAAAACTTATGATTCAACTGCTGGGTGTTTAGAAACCCTTCACCAGATAGATCATCCAATTTATAGGGTTGTGGATTTTTGGGTACAAACCACCTTGGAAGGATGTATCATTGAATTTGATGCTGAGAGTCACCAATCTTTTTCAAAAGAAGAAGTCACATTCAAAGAAGAATCCCGAGGAATACTGTTGCAGGAAATCCCCCTTTGGATTAAAATTTTTCTGGCAGAAGAAAGGATGTTACTTGTTCCAGTGGAGATGGAAGTGTAAACCCTTACATCTGGGGGGGTGGTTTGAGGTAGGTTCATAGATAAATAAGGAGTTTCAGGTGATGGGGGGCCGATGAGAGAAAACTACAAGAAATGAATAATCTCTAAGGAGTGTTGCGACTGTCGAAAAGAGGTGGTAGAATTAGACGAGGAAGGTTATGAAGAGACCTGACCCATCATAAAAAGAGATGGAATGTGATCGTAGTTGAAAAAATGAATTAGAAAGGTTATGTGAGTTGTAGAGATGTGGAAGTCTAGTCAGTCGATGGTTGAAGGAAATATTTGGTGAGAGTAGTGAAGGTTTTGTGGGAAATCGACAAGAGGAGGGAACCTTAGGGGAACCAAATGAAGTAGGGAGAATAGGTGCCTCATTTGGAGCAGGTTTTTAGATAATTGGAAACACTTCCACACTAAACCTACTAGAGGAGAGGAAGAAATATTTAATCCAGAAAGTAAATGACAAAGTAAACACACAATACACAAAGATTTTACACTTCAAACCCAAACCAAAAAACCAACATTCTTTTAGTGTCTTGATCTCTTGTTGTATTATTCATTCAGAATAAAAGGTTACAAGCCTAACCTTGGTCTACACTTAAGACACAATTGACATCATACCTTCTTTATTTACACAAGAACAACCCTGTAGCCAATTCGTCTTACATCTACACGACCAACAACCTCTAAACGGTTTCTCTAAATATTAGCTTTTACAACATTACAACACGCCTTATTTATAGGCTTTACAGTAGGAAAAACCCTAAATAAAGGTGCCCAAAAATGGTTACATATCCACATAGATCATTGGCTACAAATCCCATGATTCTCATAATTCTATTATAGTCGACTCTAAGTTGGTTTGCTAGTCGATTATCGGTTGACCTCCATTCGATCTTCAATAGGTTTCCATGTGCCTGCCTGTTGACCTCTTTTTAGTTGACCTATTCAAATTTTTATCGATTTCTTCAACTTCGACTTTACTTGGTCAAACCACCTCAACCTTCGACTTTCATTGTCATTCGATCCAACTCGACTAGACTTTCACTACAAATAATATGACAACCCAACATTATCCCACTTGTTGTGTTCTTTGCTAAAATCGAGAGATTTCTGAACTCTCTTTCATAGACCCAACGTAACAATGCCCATTTCCTGTTAGCTCCAAGAGAACTTCACAACACTCACAGAATTGGTCAAAGAGTCTACTTTATCCAACAACACCTTGTTTCTTTCCACCAAGTCTTTCATGAAATGGTATTTTACATCAATATGCTTAGTCTTGGAATGATAAGCTGGGCTATTTTCCAGAAATATTGCGCTTTGAATGTCACAACTTATCTTCATAGCTCTCTACTCAAACCTGATTCCTGAGCACATCCATTCCAACCATATTGCTTCTTTTCTTCCATGAGTAACTTCCGTGTATTCATCTTCTGTTGTTGACAAGGATACAATTTCCTGTCACTTATTCATCTAACTGATTTCTCCACCGAACATCTTGAACACATATCCACTGGTCGACCTTCGATGATCTAGATCTCTATCCCAAGCGGTGTCGACAAAGACATGTACATTTAATTCACTGTCACCTCCAAGGTTTTCTTGGTAGCATATAACATAGTCTTTTGTGCCACACAAATACTTGAATACTCTCTTGACAACTATCCAACGCTCCTTTCCAGTTGTCAGCATGTATTTGCTCAAAACTCCCACTGCATAGGAAATGTCTATTCAAGTGCAGACTATCACATACATTAGACTACCAACAACACTTGCATAGGAAACATGTGCCATGTTCTCTATTTCCTCATGTGTCTTTGGAAACTTTTCATCAGTTAGCCTTGCTCCCACAAGAATTGGCACTTTCACAGGTTTGCAATCCTGCGTGTTGAAACGTTTTGAAACTGTTTCAATATACTTCTTATGGATCAAACAAATCTTCTGTTAGACAATTGTCTTAGGTTGATGGATAGTTGGTATGGATTGTTGGTTTTCATTGATGTCAACCATTGGAGAATGATATTGTAGATTTATGTCAACCCTTAGTGATTGATGTTAACCCTTGGAGAAAGTCCAATAGCGAATTCCGGTAGCACAAAGGTTTGGGTAATGGACCCAAGGTTGTTTCATGTATAATTGTATGAGTTTTGATATATTTTAAGTTAGGACTATTCTATATGAATAGTACATGTCATTCCATTTCTAGTGGTATGTGGAACATCACATAACTCCTCACAGTTAGAGAGTTATGGCCATGAGAAGTTGGAGAACCGAGGTTTGGGTAATGGACCCAAGTTTGTTTGATGGATAATGGTATGAGTTTTGATATATTTTTAGGTAAGACTATTCTAGATGGATATTACATGTCATTCCATTTCTGGTGGTATGTGGAACACCACATAACTCCTCACGGTTTGAGAGTTATGGCTATACGAAGTTGGAGGACCTTCATATGTTGGCTTGAAGCCCAAAAAGGTCAAAGAAGTCAAAGATCTTGCAAAGAAGAAATTATTATTTAAATGATAAAGTAAAGTGACAAAGTCAATAATGATTATTTAAATAATAAAGTGAAGTGACAAAATCTAAGAAGATTATTTAAATGATAAAGTGAGGTGACAAAGTCAAGGAGGAATATTTAAATGATAAAGTAACGGAGAACTTTCTAATTATGGAAACTGGTCAACCCTAAAAATGAGGAAAATAGGTTAAGTGACCTATAAATGGGTTAGGTGACCTAGAAATAGGTTAAGTGACCTAGAAATAAGTTAAGTGACCTAGAAATGGGTTAAGTGACCTAGAAGATGCTTCTAAGGAAGATATTTGGAGAGTATAAATAAGAGGCAAGGCTCTCTCATTTTATATCACACTTGAGAATATTGAATATATATAGGTGAATGAGGTAAACAAAGGATATCTAAGATGAATTTTAGAGGGAAGGTGAAGAAAAAGAAGTCCAGAATTCAAGGGAGGATAAATTCTTTTGATGATGCTTTCTAAGGTATGTTATTTACATGTCATCTCACCATTTTCGCAATAACATTTTTTTTTCTAGAATGATCCAGACCATGAAATTGATAGGCCATTGAGGAAACATATCCATGTATCTGTGGTAAAAATTTCATCTTGTGGGTCGTTTTATTTTTGTAGTTACACTTCGTGGAAAATAGGGTTTGTGGCTAGCCCAG
>ML791289.1:198341-221530 GCA_009831015.1 Picea engelmannii
CTATTGCACTCAGGTATTATGGATGATTCAGACACTTGCAGAATTGGAGGTAAAATACGCTGCACCGATCCCAATTCATTGTGATAACACTAGTGCCATCAGTGTGTCCAAGAATCCTATATTCCACTCCAAGACCAAGCATATTCCCATAAAATACCATTTTCTGAGAGAGAAAGTCACCAATCAGATTGTTTAGGTCCATTACATTCCAACCACAGAACAAATTGCAGACATCTTTACTAAACCCCTAGCCAAGACACCATTTGAATATCTTCGACAGAAGTTGGGTGTCATCCCATCTCACACCTAAGAGAGTCCATCATGTTAGGGGGAGTTTGTATTGATTGAATATCTGATACCTCCAAAAATAACTGTAGCAGCTCAGGGGGAGCATGTTTTCTTTGACATTGATGTCAAAGGGGGAGAAAAGGAGTGGTTTGGACCGGATGCTACAGTTGGAGGTCCAAACAGATTAGCGTAGCTGTTCGGGGTTTCCATCAATGCCAAAGGGGGAGATTGTTGGCATGTTTACAAGAAGAGCGTGTTTGTCATTGATGGCAAGAACAACAACAACGATGGCATGTCTATAGGCAAGAACAACAACAATGATAGGATGCTTACAGTTATTGATGGCAAGAACAACAACGACGAAGGTATGGTTACAAAAAAGAATAGTAGCGACATTGGTAGGTTTACAGTTGGGAGACAAAAATGGAAAACAGGCAGGCAAGGAAGATCAACAACGATGATGGCATGGAAAGATCAGAAGCTAGTGGACTTAATCTCCATTTTGGAGTTTCAGATACTGGGAGTTGGAGGAGTCAAGAGTCGAGACTCTTCATCATAGGAGTCCCGAAGTTGTGAAATGCGAAACACCGAAATCCCGAAACAGGCACATCAAACCATGACTTAATCTCCATTTCAGAGTTTCAGATACCAGGAGTTGGAGGAGTCAAGATTCGAGACTCTTCATCACAGGAGTCCCGAAGTTGTGAAATGCGAAACACCAAAATCCTGAAACAGACACATCAACAAAGACTCCATTTCATAGTTTCGGGGATTGCGACATAGAGTTTTGGAGTTTTGGGGATCGTGACATGGAGCGTCAAGATATCTCACCACAGGAATGTCGAAATGTTGGAATGACAAAATGCGAAAAACACCTTTTGGTGCAGGTTTCGGATACCGGGAGTTGGAGTGTCGAAACACTTCACCACAGGAATACCGAAATGCCAAAATTCTAAAATGTGAAAAACACCTTTTGGTGCAGGTTTCAGATACCAAGAGTTGGAAGTGTCAAAACACGTCACCACAGGAATGCTGAAATGTTGGAATGCCGAAATGTGAAAACACCTTTTGGTGCAAGTTTTAGATACTGGGGGTTGGAAGTGTCAAAACACTTCACCACATGAATGCCAAAATGCGAAATCGCCAAAGCACTTTATGGATAAATGCTTGGTCACAACTGTGGGCATGTGAAGGAAGGAGATTGCAAGATTGCAAGGCTCCATTTCATGATCGAGAGTTGGAAGAGTCAGAGTGACTTGCAACAAATTCGTGAAACACGAAATTGTGAAATGCAGTTTCGAACAAGGCTGTGGTCACAACCAGTGGTCACATCTGCAGAATATGGAGGAAGGAGCTAGTGCAACCAAGCTCCATTTCAGAGATCGTGACTTGGAGAGTCAAAATGCCTCGCAATAGGAATTCATGACATGCAAAATGCCGAAATGCGAAAAAACCTTTTGGTGTAGGCTGTGGTCACCGCCTGAGGCCACATGTGAAAGGAAAGGTGAAAGGTGCCAAAGGCACAAGGCTCAATAGGTTTACAGTGTAACTGCTAGAAACGACTGATGGTTTCTGTCAGAGGACTCGAAGAGACTTCAGGGTGATCGCCAGAGAAGATGAAGAGTCTCAAGGCATATGCCAGTGGAATGAAGACTGTTGATAGAGGTGATTGACATATGGAAGAGCATTGAAGCCTGTAACTGCAACAGAGAGGATGAGCTTGACTATGATAGAGAAGATGAAGAGTCTCGACTGCTAGACATGCTAAGGAATCTCAGCATAACACCCAGTGATGATGAACGCATGGGTATAACCGCCAGAAAAGTTGAGGAATTTCCATGATGATTAGGAAGAGGACTCAACACGAGGAGAAATTGAAGAACAGAGAGAGTGTGTTGATGCTCTAGGGGGTGAAGGGGTGGCAATGTGGAGTAGAGTGAACATCTTGATGTGAAAAACAATGGCGGTGTGTAGAGCATTAGAAGGATTGCACATATAGGATGCACAAGGTGCACAGAGACTATAAAAATGCAGAACATATAAGAGATGGTAGCTATTGTTGAGAGTGATTCAGGTGTGTAGAAGGAGGCAGAGTGCAACAACTAAAATACACAAAATAAGAATGGTGCATAGAAGGGACATGACACACAGAGCATAAAGTGCAGCAGAAGCAAATAACAGAGATGCATAGCTGAGATAGTAAAAGAGGGTTGAGGTGCACTTGTAGAGAGAAGCAGAAGATCAGAAAGCATAAGAAGATGTAGGCAGAGAGACACTGATACAGGAGAGCAGAGCAACATAGCAGAACAATGATAAGCCTGGTAAGCCAATTACAACTATTGAATCACTGTAATAAGTTTCAGTAGAAAATATTTATATTTCAGGGTGGTAGGGAGGTGCTAGGGAGGACTATTGTCCTAAGAGGTTCAAGTGGGTGCTTGAACACAGGGAGTTGTAGCTTCCATCTGGTTGTAGCTAGAGAAAACAGGGTGGTAGGGTGGTGCAAGGGAGAACTGTTGTTCTCTGTTATACAGGTTGGTGCCTGTGTGACTGGAAGTTGGTGCTTCCATCCAGTTGGTGCTGGAACACTTAGGGAGTTGGTGATTCCTTCTAGTGGGTGCTAGAGAATCCAGAGAGTTGGTGCTCTCAGCAAGTAGCAACTTGCAAAACAGATGTTGTAGCTTCATTATGAGTTGGTTCTCATAAGTATGATAATGTACATAATGTAAAGATTACTTATCATATAAAGAAGAAGATGTTTATACCCTTTATGGGTTTCCTTAGGAAATATCTATCTCTGTGTATCTCATATGTGTGAATGATGCTGAATGTTCTATTGCTTACTTCCCTGCATTATTGTGATTGTCATTAAGTGTTCTGCAAAGAGTTTAAAATAAGCATAATTGTTTAAGCATGGTAACAACTGATTCACCCCCGCGTCTCAGTTGTCCAACAAATGGACCCAAGGTTGTTTCATGTATAATGGTGTGAGTTTTAATATATTTTAAGGTAAGAATATTCTAGATGGATAGTACATGTCATTCCATTTCCGGTGGTATGTGGAATGTCACATAACTCCTCACGGTTAGAGAGTTATGGCCACGAAAAGTTGGAGAACCCAGGTTTGGGTAATGGAACCAAGTTTGTTTGATGGATAATGGTATGATTTTTGATATATTTGTAGGTAAGAATATTCTATATGGATAGTACATGTCATTCCATTTATGGTGGTATGTGGAACATCACATAACTCCTCACGGTTTGAGAGTTATGGCCTTATGAAGTTGGAGGACCCTCATATGTTGGCTTGAAGCCCTAAAAGGTCAAAGAAGTCAAAGATATTGCAAGGAAGAAATTATTATTTAAATGATAAAGTAAAGTGACAAAGTCAATAAGGATTATTTAAATAATGAAGTGAAGTGACAAAATCAAAGAATATTATTTAAATGATAAAGTGAGGTGACAAAGTCAAGGAGGAATATTTAAATGATAAAGTAATGGAGAACTTTATAATTATAGAAAGTGGTCAACCCTAAAAATGAGGAAAATACATTAAGTGACCTATAAATGGGTTAAGTGACCTAGAAATAGGTTAAGTGACCTAGAAATGGGTTAAGTGACCTAGAACATGCTTCTAAGGAAGATATTTGGAGAGTATAAATAATAGGCAAGGCTCCCTCATTTTATATCACACTTGAGCATATTGAATATATATAGGTGAATGAGGTAACCAAAGGATATCTAAGCTGAATTTCAGAGGGAAGATGAATAAAATAAGTCCAGAATTCAAGGGAGGATAAATTCTTTTGATGATGCTTTCTAAGGTATGTTATTTACAGGTCATCTCACAATTTTCGTAATAATTTTTTTTCTAGAATGATTCAGACCATGAAATTGATAGGACACTGAGGAGACATATACAAGTATCTGTGGTAAAAAAATTAGCTCGTGGGTCGTTGTAGTTTTGTAGTTAAACTCCGTGGAAAATCAGGTTTGTGGCTAGTCCCAAAACTAGTATAAAACATGTGTTTTGGGTAAAAACATCATAACTTCTTCATAACAGATCCAAATTCAGTAAGACAAAATGTGTTGGTTATAATATAGTTTGAAGTATTCTGTGTAACATTTTCGTATCTATTCAAATAATATTCCGTGGGGGGCACGCTCTACAAGGTCTCTCTCTAGAATAAACCATAATTCAACAAGATATGTGAATATTGCTATAACTCCTTTTCTGAGAGGTTCCAAGTAGTGACACCTGGATGAATTGCATAAAACACACTAAAGAGAATTGTGTACTATTTTCAGATATTTATTCATTACAAGTACATAGTTATGATTATTCCAAGTTAGGGTTGTTGAATAATACAAAACTAGTCATGTGAGACTAAAGAAAAGTTTGATGAAAATGCTAGTCTCTTGTTGTTAAAGTTAAGGAAGGTTTGTAGGTATGTGATCATATAAACTAGGTCTATTACAGAGTTACAAATCAGATTTTTATCATGAAATTGATGAGGACATTTGGTTGAGGTACATGTCGGGTACATGGTTGAGACAAGTAGCTGATGAGTTGACACATACATGAGGTGTATAGTTGATGATGTTGGTACATCTTGATAAGTCATAGTTGATGAGTAGTTGATACATGATTGGTACATACTTGGTACATGGTTGGAGTAACTTTTTAGTAGTATTGTGTTCACATGGTTTATGGATGATGCAACATACTTGTATTATTAAAAACACATATTGATCTTGGTGATGATTATGAGTTGTTGTGTTATGCTTGGTTGATGCACATATTTGAGAGTTGTCTTGGTGATTAATCTGATTTGGTTGATAATATTGACGAGACAGGTTGTTGTCATAGGTTGTTTGGACAAGTTGTTGTGACATGTTATTTGTATAGGTTTGGTGCATGGTTGATGCACTTGTTCATGGTACATGTTGAGGTGCAAGTTGAGGTAGAGGTTGGTGTATGGTTGATGAACTTGTTTATGGTACATGTTGATTACATGTTGTTTGGTATAGGTTGGTGCATGGTTGATGCACTTGTTTATGGTAAAGGTTGATTACAGGTTGAGGTACATGTTGATGCATGGTTCAGGTTATTGGTACAGGTTATTTGGTGTAGGTTGATTGGTACAGGTTTACAACAGTATATCTCATAGTGATAGTGTGACAGTGGTTACATAATTGTACTTATACGCCAGGGCGGTTGGACGGGGCAAGGAAATTTGGTTGTAGCCACCTTCCGGTTGTAGCCGAAGAACATAGGGGGTTGTAGCCTCCTTCTGGTTGTAGCCAGAGAATTGGGGAGTTGGAACTTCCCTCAGGTTGTATCTTGAGAAACTAGGGGGTTGGAGCCTCAATCCAGTTGTAGCTAGAAAACAAAGGAAGTTGGTGCTTCCAATGAATGTAATTCTTCAAGACATATAAGAAAAATCATTCTTTGGTTTTCTCCCGCTTTGGGTTTCCATGTAAAACACTGGTGTACTCTGTATGTGTATGATTGTTCATTTTTCATTTCTTATTTACTTTGAAGTTATTGGATGATAATGATACATTGATATAACACTTGGATTATATGGTTAAAAATGATTAAATTTCTCTATTACTAATTCACCCCCGCTCTCAGTAATCCAACAGCTTTCTAGTTGCTCGATCTCTCTTGATATCCATTCCCATAATGGATTTCAATGAACCAATATCCTTCATGTCGAAATTGGATTATAGTTGCTTCTTCACCTCCTTTATTGCGTTCATGTTGTTTCCAATCAACAACATGTCTTCGACATACAATGCTACATTTATGAAACACCCACCTTGTTCTTTGGAATATATGTAGTGATCAACTTTGATTGTTACAAATTCAAAATAAGGATTTATGTGTCAAACTTTTGGTACCACATCCTTGGTGATTGGTTTATACAATAAAGGGATCTTTTCAATTTTCACACCAAATATTTCTTTCCCCTTACTACAAATTCTTTAGGCCGTTTCATGTAGATTTATTATTCTAGGTCCCCATGTAGAAATGATGTCTTCACATCCATATGTTCTATTTAGATATCAAATGATGCATCTAGATACATTAGTACTCTAATGGAAGTTAGTTTTGAAATAGGGGAAAAAATATCACCGAAGTCAACTCCTTTGACTTGGGAATATCCTTTCACTACTAGTTGATATTTGAATTTCTCGACTTGACCCGCAATGTTCATCTTTTTATTGAATACCCACTTGATACCAATGATATTTCTTCCATTAGGTAATTTGAATAAATTCCATGTCTCATTCTTATGCAATGATTCCATCTCTTTGACTATGGCATCCTTCCTAAATTTTGCCTTTGCCGAGTCGTCTGCTTCCCTGAACGACTTGGGATCTTTGTCAGTGGTAGTTAAAAAAAATGTGGAATGAAGTCAGGCAGAATATACCTTTCGACTAGTTTTCTTACTCATTGTGACCTACTTACAACCGGGGTCATTTGTTCCACCTCTTCATCTGATTCAATCGACTCATCTAAATCACCTTCTTCGTTCTTTAGTTCAAACCACACCTTCTCTGGATTATTCTATGTTTGAACCATCACTTCAGACTTGGAATTCCTTTCAAATTGTTTGAATACCACATCTTCATTGTACACTGTTTTCCTTGATGCATGATCCTAGAGCTTATATCCTTTCATTCCTTCTTTGTATCAAATAAAATACACTTGACTGCCTTCTTGTTGAGCTTGCTCCTCTTTTCCTTGGGAACATGTACAAATGCATCACAACCAAATATTTTGATATGTGAAACCAAAGTATTCTTACCATACCATACCTCATGTGGAGTCGTGTCGACTAGCACCGACAAAGGATACATATTCCCCAGATATTTTGCAGTGTCAGCTTCCTCCCAAAAATTCTTATGTGATCCCAACACCACTGAGCATGCTCTTTGCCTTGTCCATCAATGTTCTGTTCATTCTATCAACAACTCCATTTTTTTGTGGGGTATATGTGTGGTATATTGGTGTTCTATGCCACACTGATTGCAGAACTGATCAAATTCCTTTCCACATAATTCACCACCATTGTCAGTTCTCAACACCTTAATCTTCTTATCTGTCTAGTTTTCTACAAGATATTTAAACTCTTTGAATTTCTCAAAAACCTCTAATTTCTTCCTTAGGAAATATATCCATGTCTTTCTCAAAATTTTTTCTATGAATGAGGCATAATAAAAGGATCCACCAAGTGAAGGCACTGAAACAGGGCCAAACACATCACCATGAACCAATTCTATAATCCTCTTTTCCGTTGTCGCTCTAGATGGGAACCTCACCCGACTTTGTTTTCCACATATACAATGTTCATAGAAGTCAACTTCTAAATTACATTTAGGAAAATATTCGACCATACCTTTTTTATGCATAGCGCGAAGTCATTTTTATCCAAAATATCCCATCCTCTTGTGCCATAGTATTGTTGGGTCATTTTGACAAGGACTTGTCGAGTAGGGTTGAATCCACTCAGCTTGAGTTGACTCGACTCAACTTCAGGAACAACGATGTTGTTGCATCCAGTCAAGTCAACATTCCCTAATAACTTGTATAGGTTTCCAATCCAAACTCCTTTCATTAAGACCATCACCCATATGAACATCTTGCATGTATCCTTTTGAAATAGAGTGTGCACCCCTATATCACTCATCTTACTAACACATATCAGGTTTCTTTCCAAACCTAGAATATGTAGCACACCTGGAAGGGCTCTACTCATCCCATCCCATAGTGTTAGTCAAATTATTTCTTGTCCAACAATTTTGGTTGTCGAGTTGTCCCCCAAGAAAAAATCTCCTCCTTCATATCGTTTATATTTGCAAAACCATTCTATTTGTGGTGTCATATGTTAGGATGCTCCTAAATCTATCAAGCAAACATCTTGATCTGAAAATGTACTAGTCGACGCTAGGTACACATTGCCTCCCTTATCTGGAGTGGTCTTTATCTCAATCGACTGCTTCTCATCAGATCCTATATTGGCTTATATTTCCTTTGATTTCCAATCTCTTTTGTAATTCCCAACTTTACTGCATTTCCAACAAATTCTTTTTGTCGATTGAACCAAGGATTTAGATCTACCCTTCGACTTAGAATTTCTACCAGATAATTTACCTTTATCTTTGTGAACCAGTCGACCTCTTACCACTAATGCATATTTTGTCGATCCTTCCATGTTCTTCCTTCTCATTTCTTCTGACAATAGTGATGAAACTATGTCTTCTAGTGCTAATGTGGTTGAATTATTCCCTATAGCCATGACTAATCTATCCCAGGAGTCTGGAAACAAACATAATAGGCTAACAGATTTCTCCTCCTCAATGATTTTGATATCCATAGAAGATAAATCAATTGTTATGGTATTAAATGCATTTAAATGCTCAGTCATTGAGCTGTCCTCACTCATGCTCAGAAGATACCATTTATTTCTAGGGAAAAACTTATTCACTAGGGATTTTGACTAGTATAAAAAACCCAAATTGTCCCACAGTTTCTTATTCGTATCTTCACTTGATACATTCAACAACACCGAATATACAAGACAAAGTTGAATAATACTTGCCCTTCTCTCAAGTTTAGTGTTTGGTAGGTAGAGTTCTCATGGAAGAAAAGGCAAGGTAGGCGGTGAAATTCCAGTATTTTAATTTTTTGTGATAAGATAGAAGAAATAAGAAACATATAACATCAATCAGATCACCAAAGAGACTAATTCTGATGAGTTAAGAAAGAAAAATAGAGTTCAAAATTTATTGAATCTAAAGCACCATTTAGATGAATTCCAGACCCTTTAAAATCCAATTTTAAACATATGAAAGGTTGCAGATGAAGGGAAAGAAAACTAGAAAAACATACATGAAAGGAAACACATAATTCAGGTCATCACCACATGAATCTTTGGTATGCAAAAACTTTGGACATCTTCACTTGTATTCTTTCAGATTCATAAATTTTTACAATGATCAATACAATTTGTCCTGTGTGCTTCTGCCAGCCATTAACACATTAAAAATTCTCCAATATATATATATATATATATATATAAACTACCTTCCTAGGCTAGATAAGCCGAACTACCTTGCGATCCTATGATTTTGGATCCTATTACATCAAAAGATAACAACTTGTAAACTACTTGCTAAAACTAGCGACTTCGTTTTGCTGGAAAATAGGGGTCAAAGGTAACATCATATCTCTCGAATAACAATAGTTGTTACAAAAATGGGAGAGGTTTTTGGATATGAAACTGTTCTTGATAAAAACCTCTTCCATTTATTGAAAATGATTCTCCATATTCTCGAGATCCATTCCCAAATATGATGACTAAGACATGAAAACATTAAATGCTAAAATCTGGAAAAATGGGATGTAAAGATTCATTCAAGTATCTCAAACTATGACACCTGTGTAAAACATGAGAGAGGATTTTATTATTGGGTCCATTCTTGAGAAAATCCTCTTTGGGTTTTTCAAAAAACATATTTTTTTGTTCGAAACACGATCTTGAAGTTGACTGCAAAAACAATCATTTCCAGAACTTGCGTAGCATGCCCGACAGACTTTGTGTAGCATGCTTGATTTCTTAAAAAAAAATCATTTAGGTGCTAGATGCAACACTCCTAGAGGCTGAAAATGACTGATGTATCATCCCTCGAGTATTTTCCATTGTCCTTTAACCTTCTATCTACTTATAACACTTGCGTAGCGTGAGGTCGCTACTCAAGTACAATACAATGTTATTTTTCCACAAAATGTAAATATGTTCTTTAATTGCTAATTTTGTGCTCAGATAGACTCTGCTAGCTTGAATCAATTGATGCATATATTTAGTTACCATCTTACCAAATGAATAAATTCTTCTATAGTGGACTCAACATATGTCTAGGATAAAATTTCTAATTCATCTCCAGGAAATGTTGTTTGCCACAATTTCCCTTCTTTTCTTCCCATTGAAATCTTCTCATACTGGATATTGATCCTTCCTTGTATTTTTTGTTGACCATTCATATCATCACAGTGACCAAGTTTTATTTGAACAATATCATTCACTACTTGATCAATAATTCCAAAATTTTGCAGTGCTTCCACATGAACATCCTGATCCCCACACAACAAATTTTCTAAGCTACGTTTTAAGCATGATATGTTGACAAATGCTTTGTTTCTACACTTATAGGATCCTGATCCCAACGATCCAAGGTTTTCATATTGATCTCATCACTTAACATTTATAAACCTTGTGAATAACGCACAACAACCTTCTTGTCACCACCAATTGGACAAAATAAACCTTCTCCAGAAACATTTTATGAAGAGAGGATGGACCTGTAATACCATTGAAACAAATGAGGTAGAGTCCATTTCTTGTGCTTAAAAAATCTAGTTGGTATGGTGCTTATGATATCTAAATGTAAATGCTTAAAAATATTACAAATTAAATGAGTTCTCTTTAAACTTCCATCATAACCCCTGTGACAATAATGGCTGTAATGTTCTCTGTTCCAACCTCCACAACATGGGCCTACAATGTTTTGAAACTTTTCCATAGCAACAAACCGACTTGGTAGATCCCTATAAAGTAAAGGTTTCTCTGATCTCCGGTAGAAAGGATACGAGTGCATAATGCTTCCCAAACTAACCAATATTCCCTTTGAGAATAACTCTGTAGCTGGAAATGTTTTCCCAGTTTTTGCAAAAAATGATACCTACAACACTTGTGTAGCATGCAACTATGAGCTACAACACTTGCGTAGCGTGTTTGCAAAACAAAATTTATGCAACTGATATTTTTTATTTTCTCTCAAATGGTAAACTGGGTCGAGATGAATTTTGGTCAGCAACTTAAGATCATCATGATGCTTCCACTGGAGAAATATGGGAAAACCCTTGTTCACAGATGTCGAGAAAATTAAAAAATGGTTGTAGATGACGGTGGCTCATTTCTCGAAAATAGTGAATCATTTTGACCTAAAAATAAGTAAGTTTATTCATATTACCTCCATGCATCTCCTAAAAAAAATTCACGATAAACGTGCACACAATTTAAGAGTTATGATAAAAATGCACTTGAATAGCATGTGATCGCTACACAAGTTTTGTTTTCCCCGATTTCCACGAAACCTGCATGCAAACCTTTTGCTGATGTTTGAAATGTGATGTCCCAAATCTGTTGAAAGTCGAAACACCTTGGAATGTACCTGATCATATCTCAATACATTATATGTGGTAACAGAACCTGTACCAATAACTTGTAGTCAACCTGTACCAACAACCTGTAATCAACCTATACCAACATATACCAACAACACGTACCAATAATATCCTCAATATATCATATTTGATAACATAGATCTCATACTCAATATCACAAGAATATCACTCCAACCATGTGCATCTATGTCTCTCTAGTCATGTGCATACAATCACAATCATGTGTAATAAACCGTCACACGGACTAGACATCAAACCTTGACTGATATGTAGCCTCAAAATAAACCAACAACTTCAACAATACATCACAGCCAAAAGCACTCAACCGTGTACCAAGAAATAGAAGATATTCCTCAACACTCAAACCAACGAGATGTATCAGTGATAAATACCAGACATACCAACACTGTATTTCTATAGATCTAGCTTATAAAGTAATTTCCATACAACCAACAACCTTTCTAGGGAAAATCCTCAGTCTCCCATAACCATATCTCATGTAGACAACAATATCAAACTACACATAAGAATATGACATACCTTTTGAACTTGTAGATAGATATGTTGTACCTGATTATTGTAGACTTTCCTGGGAACTTGCTTTCAAACTCTAGAGACCTAGCATCCACATCTACTCAAGTTTTCATGGATTTTTCCAGTTTTAAGCGACTTTATCTTCTACAAACAGTGTATGTATGCGCCTTCCTCCACTATAGACCGCGTATTTATGCGCCTTCCTCCACTTCAGCCCACATACACATAAAAAACTAGGATTTTTCATAAATTTTGCAACTATGAAACTTTCGTCGTCAACCCTACATTGTTTCCTCAGACTTGTGTAACTTCAGATGTATCAATGAGTACCTACAATAAACCTTTCAAAAAATAATAGATATTCAATGTGATCAATGGGTGCTAATAGGAGACCCTTTCTCTCTTATTTATACTCTCCAAGTAGCTTCCTCTAGGGGTTACCTTCTAACTGTTTTACCCAACTTCCTTCTTTTGGGGCTAACCCACTTCTAACCACTTTTTCCACTTACAAACACTTTATCCACAAATAGTAGACTCACCACTTCTAGTTTCAACTAATTTATTTTTAATTATTTTCTTTTTGCAACAACTTAACTCATGATTAACTCCTAGTTACAACCACTTTGACTAGGAAACTTATTTTAGGAGCTTCTAGAATAAATTGACTTCTTTGACCTTCTAGGGGCTTCTAGATAACTCATGATTGTTCTCTAACTTCAAAAAACCATAAATCCCTAAACATGAGGAGTTATGCGACGTACCACATATCACCGGAAATGTCACAACATGTACTATCCATATAGAATAGTCTTACATGCATATTCACTGATCTTCATTCCTTTATACCTCGAACAAACTTGGATCCCTTAACTATACTCTTGGGGCTATCCGATTTTTCTAACAGACTTGCTTCAAGGGTTGACATCAATGAAAACCAACCCAATTAATCAACACTAGGTGGGTATGAGAAAATATTAACTAAGACTAGTGTGAAGGAGATTAACCTTCACCTGTCAATCTCCCTGAGAATTTGAGAGAGACTCCCTGGTGGTATCATGGCTTGGCACATGGGTGGATAGAATGCTAAGAGTGGATGCATCTGAGCCTACGGTTGGGTGGAAATACAAAAACCCATAGTCAGTTGGTCAGCTAGATATGACTTGTAATAGATAAGTATCCCATACTCTATGTAATTTGTTTGATAAAAAAGGGTTGGATGACTATAATTATGTCTAAAATGCAAATGTATTATTTGTAGTTTTGATACTCATTTTGCTGGTAAGACTTTGTGATCAGATAACTGCAAAAATATAAGGTTAAGAGTTTCGGGTTTGTTAAGTCTAAGGACATACTCTTGTCATTTGAACCCCCTTTTTTACCATAGAAAACAATAATCATCGATCTAGTGAAGCAGGTCGATCCTGACCATCCAAAGATAGACTAATTCCAATCAACAAAATCCCTGCAAAATTTGATGATTGAATTCCAACCATTAGATATGAGCGCTGAACAATCTCGACTATTGAGTTTCGTAACCAATATCGGGAGGGAGTTTTGCAACCCGAGGCACCAGAGAACTGAAACCCAAAATATTTCTAATTATAAACCCCTTTGGAAGTCTCTAAACATTGATGTTTGGGGACTAGGGTTCCAGCCCCTGGTTCCATGCCTTGTTACCTAAGCCCAAGGGAAAGAGAGAGATAATAACTTCATAGTGATGTAGTGTGTTAAATTGGATGTCATGATGTCATGGGGTTGACACATTTCCACATCTAATTGTGGACGAGTAGAGTGTGGGCCCTGATAGGATTAATCCCTTTACATCGATGTCTTTGAATTTGCAGCCATCAGATCTACCGACTGAGAGATATTAGTCATTGAAATTCCTTAGTAAATACCATGAGTCTTAATCCAAAAGATTAATGTAATTAAATGTCTTGCAATCCTGGGGATTAGTGTAATTAATTACCCCATAATCATCGGATGACAAACCTCGAGAGTTTTAGGTTACAGGATATAGGGAAAGTGTTGAGGTCCAAGATCCACTTTGACAAGAATCTTCGATTTGTTGATCGACGCTATAAATCTCCATCGTCCAATGCTTGGAACCGCAACCACACCAAAATCGTGAAAGGAACCCCGACAATCATCAGATATAAGTGCAAGAGATCTTAGTCATATATCTCATAGACCTGTGACCCTATGAATTAATGTGGTAACTAGTCCCTTAATCATGAGATAACCCTAATTAAAACACTTCGTAAATCTTGGATGTCGGGCCTCAGAGGTTTTCGTAGTTAGAGTTCGTAGAGAAAGTATCGACATATAGTACCCAATGGTGATGTATCACACTATGAATGACCCACATGTCATGATTTGGGAGGTCCACATGTCACACACGGGTGGTGCCACGTGTCACATCGCTTTGGAATATTTCAATAGGGGTCTAGCTAGAAAATGAGTGCCACGTGTCAGGTGGTACAAGTGTTGCATGTCATTCCAAGTGGTACAAACAGATAGGTCCACATGCCTAGGATGCCAATTGTATCTCGAATATTTTTTGTAGGGAGGTTCTGAGAAGTAAGATTTAACAACAAGTCAATACCCAATGCTCGATAAATCTGAGGTGACGTCGGATGACTTCAATCAACAAATAAGGAACGAACAAGTGTCTACATCTTGTTGGTGAACTTTGTGTACAGTGATGACGTGTATACCACGTTAGTCCACGTGGTGATTGTGCCACATGTCAAGTTGAAATTGGTGTAATAGGAAGGTGGTCCATGGGAAAATGAGTGCTAGTGTCATGAGTAGATGGTGTCCACATGTCATGCAATGATTAAGACATGTGGAAATATAGGACAGGGCCATGTGTGCAAGGTGTCATCTCATCCCGGATTGGGATTTTTGGGACCTTGAAAAATGTAAAAAGGGACAACATCCGAATGGTCGATGTCTCGAGATCCTGAGGGTCAGTGTCCCAAGATGACATCAAATAATGCCACCAGCCCTATGTGTGATGGATAGGTGTTAAGGCCTAGTTAAGTCAGGTCTCTAAATTTTTTTATAGTAAGCATTAACTGTTTGGAGGGCTGAGGGCCCGATGGAATAGGTGACGAGTGCCACGCCTACAACCACGTCTGTGATAAGGGTGACATGTTTTGACACGTTAGTGCCACGTTGGATGGGAACGACGATGTGGAGCCACGTGGATGCCATGTGGTATTTAAGAGGCCTTTGTCCAACAAAGGACCTAAATCTTTAAAATGACATAAATTTTGATCAAGATCTCTATTTTAAGAAAACTTGTAGTCATTGGAAAGCTCTCGGTGAGCAGAAGATGATGGTGTCCCTTTTAAATGGGTTCGATGAGCTTTAAGAAAAGTGAAAATTTAATGCCCCATCTCTTAAAATGGTACTTAGGGGGTTGGGTGTCTTACAATATACTACTAGTAGAGAATTATGTGCTAAACAAATTCCCAAGTTATTTATATACTCAAAGTTGTATAAATTCCAATGGCATTCTACAAAGGTTATATTTTTAAAGGGCCAAAGGACAAAGGAGTATCGATTTATATTCCTCTCTAATATACCAAAGATCTCCAAACACTAGTTCTTAGTTGAATTTTTCATGACACCAACTAAGGAGTATAGAATATACCCTTATCCATACTACCTAATTCCCTAGTACATGGCAATGACATCCTTGAGTGTTGGTATTGGCATACAATAGAAACATGATGGATGCAAGTTTATGTAAGGCTAGTTTCAGTTGTTTGTATAAGGAATCTGATATACCTTAGGGAACATGGAATACAATTTCATAGATAGGTGTTTTCTGATGTAGTATGAATAAAAAGAGTGCCAATATAGGTTACAAGGGTTTATAACTAGATGACGCGAGATGTATTTTCTATGTGTGTTCTTCCCTAACCACAAATTTACTTACAAAACAATATCTCTCTATGTTATTTAAAGATATTGAAATACATCTCCGGCCTAATTTTTTTCTTCTAAAATTTGGATGTGTGTTGGCTCAAGGAAGAGATTTAATATCATTTGTAGTGTTCCTTAACCCTAAGAATTGAAACACAAGTAAGGTATATAGAGATTATAAATGAAAAAAATTAGATACAAGAGACAAACCAGTTGAAAATGGGAAATATACACTTGTACTAATGATCGTCAAAAGAAAGAAAGCAATGTTCACTTACCTATTAAGGTGGGGAAACCTTACATTGAGTAGATCTCCAAATAAAAAACTATAAAAAAATTCCATATCCTCCTAGCTATTTAAATAGAGCCACAACACAAAAAAGATAACTACTTGTGGTCTCATCATTAATGATTTCCACCCACCTAGTAGGCCTAATTTAATAAATAAGACCCTTTTACATTGAATAACTTTCCACTACTTCTATAATGGGCCTTATTCAAATAGAATGGTTTCATACATTAATTAAATAAATCCTAATTAATCTAAAGTATGGAGGTTAGGGTAGGACCCTAACATCAATAATATAACACCTAGTAAAACCCCCTCACGTGCATACTTTTCATAGTAGGTTGATTCCTCCTTAATTAATAATCTTGAATCAAGTAATACTGCTAATAAATTGAAATTAAAAATAATCATGGAGTTTCCTACACACTATAACCTCCACCATCTTCAAATCCTACAAGGCAAATATTTTGTTTTTGTGGTGTTATGATCCAAAAAGATCTTTTAAACGACAATGGTTGAGTTATTTAGCATGTGTTAACTAACCATTTAGGAATCTTAATGATAGAGGAAGAATTATGAATGAAACATGACATCCATATACACATATACATATCTGAAATAAAGCAAGAAGAACAACAAACCACAAATACCAATATGATAACGGAGTTCGACAATCTCGCCTACGTCTCTGGGCCTTTGTCTCAATGGGTGAGGCTTTCTTATTTTTGTTCAAATATTTAAAAGTACACCACAGTAGTGCCAAAAAGGTTACAAACTAAATTGGTCTTTTTCTACTAGATCTATGGAACCCAACAAAACTGACGACACTGAAATTGGATGATTGGAGCTCCCAGAAATGGCCCGCAAAGGTTCTCTCCACAACACCTTCCCTGCATAAAAATGGCTTTGTCTTGGAAAATATTCAGCATAATCCTTATTTGAATCTTCTCCCATGGATTCAAGAAGCCTTGGTGTATATAGATCTAAATTTGTTAACCATCTCCCAACTCCCCCCAAAGATTTGGCCTAAAAAAGGGCCCAGTATCCCCCAAAAATGACCAAAATATTTCAATTCTGCTGAATAAAATGATAAAATATCTATTATAAAGTAACAAAACCCATTTTTCAAATAGATTGGGTGCAAACCCCTTTCTTAGGGCTCCTGGTCATATAGGGCAGATCCATGTGGCCAGGCACTAGCCATTATGCGCTGGCCCCCACCTGTAATCCAACTCCTGGTCGCATTAACTGCCATATGTCCAGAGCTTGGAGCTCCACGCACCATATATATGGGTATAGCTCCTGGTCGACAGGCTAGCTCGACTGACCAGGGATAGCCCCTACCTACGTGCCAACTTAACTATAGTCCAGGTCATATGTAGAATATCACGGGACCAGGATCCAGGGCTAGGATCTTAATACATGCGCCAACATACAAATGTAGGGGCATATGTTAAACCGTTGAACCATGGGTTGGGGCTAGGCCCAAACCCTTTCTTGGCATGACTGTCAACACAAATCAATTTATATATAAGTGGCACCAACATACAAATGTAGGGGCATATGTTAAACCGTTGAACCGTGGGTTGGGGCTAGTCCCCAACCCTTTCTCGGCCCGACTATCAACACAAATCAATTTATATATAAGTGGCACCAACGTATGGTTAAGTGACTCCGGTAGGTGGGCTGGTAGCCTAACCTACGCAAATATTTGGCGCCCATGAGGTCCACGGTTCGAACCCCATAAACTCCAACATTTTACCAAAAAATATAGCCAATACATGGGCGCCATGTGGAAGGCCATGTTTGGGCCACGTGGCATCATACCATACGCCAACTAACTGCCATGTGTCAACACACTATTCGACCATCTTCCAGCCATGTGTCTGCTACGTCACATGCCACATAAGCATCGTACAGACTTTCCATGTGTCACCCTTCCAGTGGTGACATGTGTCACTCCCTACTTGGCCCACCTGCCTATCCATGTCAGCGCCAACTACCCTTCCACATAAGCTATACGGTCATACAACCTGTACAATCAACTACCACATGGCACTGTATGGACTATACAATCATCATTTTTTTGCCTATTTGGCAAAGCGAACAAATCACGATATATGGAGCATACGATGTCTGTTTGATCTCGTTAAAGTTGCATTGGATTCATATCAATGAGACCTATGCACATGTCCGTTTTGAATCCATTCTGAGAACTTTGATTTTTAGGCCTTTCTGAGCCCCATCAAGCTCCTGTATCCAATTCTGGATCACACCTCCCCACTAAGGACCTTTTGGTCCCTAAAAGGTTACTAACCAATGATCAAGTCCGGGATATGCCACCCGAATTGTTCCCTATCTTTGAACTCTGTCTTGTGCACCTATCTCATCAAGGTCAACTGTAAAACAATCATGATAACTGATAGCATATTGTTAGCCATTTGTACCCTGTCACATCTTACTGAAGCCACTATCATCCATGTAGACAACATTAATAATGATAGCATAAAAAATATGACTGCAAATGAGCTGATATGTTTATAATACTTGCACGACATTAGCTTATATTGAATCAAAGTGTGTTTGATATTCCATTCTACAATCATCTCATGTTCTTTCTTAAGATCAATTACTTGATTTGAAATGATTATAGGTTTTTCTTGCATGAGTCGCCTTTCTTAATTGTTCCATTTTTCGAAGAGATTTATTTGCCTTTAAATGATGAGCATGAACCACATATTCTTAACCTGCTTTGGTTAAGTGATATTGATTCTTTTCCCTGTAGAAGATTGCTTTACGATCATACAAGTATGGACTGCCTAAGACCATTCCACATTCATTGAGTGGTACCACATCACATGTTACCTCATCCACAAACTTAGATGAAATTGCAAATTTTAATGTGCATTTATTTTTTATGTGCAAATGATGATTGTTGCTTATCCATTTAAGTGTGTAAGGCTTATGATGCATCTGAGTGTTTAATCCCAATTGTTTAACCAATTCCACTGAAATCAAGTTAGATTGATATCCACTATCTATCAATGTGTCGACCTTAGTATGCCTCATTATGACCCTTATGTGAAAAAAATTACTTCTAGAATAAAATCCATCACCAATTTTACCTGTCAAACCAACCAATGAGACTTTAGATTCATTACCTGAATTCGATCCCAAGTTTGTTGGCCATGTTGCTACTGCAATTGTTTTCCTCCCTTTCCTTTCTTTGAACCACTTTGGTCTCTTCTTGGGATGCAATTTCCAACAATGGTCCTCATCATTCCCTTCTTTCTTGCAATTCTTGCAAGAGGACTTCTCTTCCTTTCTTTCCATTGAATTTTCCTTTTTTCCATTCCACCTCTTTTTGTCCTCTTTCCTTGAAGATGATTCCCCTAATACACCAACTCCTGTTTTCCCCGCTTCAATGTATGTTGCTTGAACATAAACCTCATCAATATTAGTAGGTCCAAACATGAAAACAATGTTTCTAATATGTGCAGGTAAACCTCCTATATACTTCATAAGAGTTTATTGGGTATGTAAAGGAATATCTACCATTAATGCCATTTTACGAAAGCCATCTGTGTATTCTTGCACTGTTTGTCCTTTTCTTAGTTTAAGATTTTTCCATTCAATTAAAACTTTCTCTTTATAACCCAAAGGATAGAATTGCTTTCTAAGTGCAGAAATAAAACTTTGCCATGATGGAAATACATTACCCACTTGTTGCATGCCATTTTGCAACTTTATTTGCCACCAGATGAGTGTTATGCCTGCAAGTATAACTGTTTCCAACTTGATATGATTTTCCTCATCCTTGATTTGTTGCACACTGCAATAAACCTCCATATTCCTGACCCAATTTTCAAGTCTCTCTACATTAACTTCACCATCATACATGGTTAATTTTAATTTAATATCAAGTTTTAGTAAAAGAATTCCATTCTTATGTTTATGGACATGTTTCTTTGCAGTGGATTTAGAACTTGAACTTGAAGAGGAAGGAGAAGAAGGAGATGAATATGGAGGTGAAGGAGGAATTTGAGGAGGATCCTCTCCTTATTCACTTTTTCCCTTTGAAGATTCACCCAGATTTGATCTCTTTCGTTCCAAGTATTCCTCATACAAAACCTTTATCATCTCCGACATGGAGAATAAATTTTTTCAAAACTCTTTCTCATCCTGAGAAAGTCCCTCTTCCGATGCCATCTTCTGGCTTTGAGAATTTATCTTTCTCAATCCAATTAATGGATTCTCTTCAACAATATCTCCTTCACCACAATGTAACTTTTCCCTTGTTAACATGCAAAACTCAAATCCAAACGTCAACTTTCTCTGATACCACTTGATCCGAAAAGATATTTTAAATGACAATGGTTGAGTTATTTAGCATGTGTTAATTAACCATTTAGGAAGCTTAATGAAAGAGGAAGAATTATTAATGAAACATGAAAACTATATACACATATAAATATATGAAATAAAGAGATAAGAACAAAAAACCATAAACACTAATATGATATCAGAGTTCAACAATCTTGCCTATGTCTTCGGGCCTTTGTCTCAGTGGGTGAGGATTTATTATTTCTGTTCAAAGCTTTAAAAGTACATCATATTAGTGCCAAAAGGTTAAAAAATGAAATGGTCTTGTTCTACCAGATCTCTGGAACCTAACAAAACTAACGGTGCTGAAATCGGATGACGGAAGCTCCCAGAAATGGCTCGCAAAGGTGCTCTCCTCAACAAATTCCTTGCATAAAAATGGCTTTGTCTTGGAAAATCTTCAGCATAAACCAGATCTGAATCTTCTCCCATGGCTTCAAGAAGCCCTGGTTTATATAGATCTAAAGTTGGTAACCATCTGCCAACTTCCCCCCAAGATCTGGCCTAAAAAACGGCCCAATATCCCCCCAAAATGACCAAAATCTCTCAATTCTGCTGAATAAAACAATAAAATATCTATTATAAAGTAATAAAACCAATTTTTCAAATAGATTGGACGCAACCCCCTTTATTAGGGATCCTGGTCATATGGTGCACATCCATGTGGCCAGGCACTATCCGTTATGCGCTGGCCCACTCCTGTAATCCAACTCCTGGTTGCATTAACTACCATATGTCCAGAGCTTGGAGCTCCACATGCCATATATAAAGGTATAGCCCCTATTCCATTAACCCTTGGTTAGCAGAATAGCTTGAACAACTAGGGATAGCCCCTACCTACGCGCCAAATTAACTGCATTCTGGGTCATATGCAGAGTATCATGAGACTGGGATCAGGGGCTAGGCTCTTAACACATGTGCCAATATACAAAGGTAGGGGCATATGTTAAATGAACCATGGGCTGGGGCTAGGCCCCAACCCTTTCTTCGTCTGACTGTCAACACAAATCACTTTATATATAAGTGGTGCCAAAATATGGTTAAGTGACTCTGGTAGGCGGGATGGTAGCCCAACCTACACAAAGATTTGGCGCCCATGAGGTCCATGGTTCGAAACCCATAAACTCCAGCATTTTACCAAAACATACAACCAATACATGGGTGCCATGTGGAATCCCATGTTTGGGCCACATGGCACCATACCATACACTAAATAACTGCATGTTTCAACACACTATTTGACCATCTGCCAACCACGTCACTTTCCACTGTTCTTGCCATGTAAGCGATGTATGAACATGCCACGTGTCACCCTTTCAGTGGTGACAAATGTCACTCCCCGATTGTCCCACCTCTCTATCAATGTCAGAACCAACTACCTTTCCACGTCAGCTATATGGTCATATGACCTGTACATTCAACTTCCACGTGGCACTGTACGGATTGTACAATCATAATTGTTTTACCTATTTGGAAAAGTGAACATATCACGATATTTGGAGCATACAATGTCTGTTTGAGCTTATTCAAGTTGCATTGGGTTCATATCGAAAATACCTAAGCACACATCCATTTTGAAGCCATTCCGAGAACTTGTATTTTTAGGCCTTTCTAAGCCCCATCAAGCTCCTGAGTCCTCGATCCAATTCTGGATCATGTTATGCTATGTGCACTCATTATTTTCTCATCTAGTATGAGAAAACACCCCCTTTGTCTATGATGACTAATATCAACAATAATTTGATGTGTTGAAAATTTGTCTTTGAACATTACCCCTCATAAACCCCCTCGACTTTAATAAGGATTTCATCCTTTATATTTTTGGCCTTGGATTTTTTCATTGTCAACATATTAGTGAAACAAGAAGATATTGGTTATGAGAATGTCGTTTATTATATTAGAAATATATTTTCTAGCATAGTGTTGAACTGCACTAATTATGAGAAGTTTCCATTTTCTGTAGTTCATTCAATACAAAATATCCAACACTGTATCCTTCTTATCTGCACCAAAGTTGAGGAAAATTTCAACCCTCTATAGTACATGTTGGGGCACCACAAAATCAATGGTGATTTATTTCTTTCGACGCAACTACATTTGAATCCAAAATCTGACGGTATCCTCTGACACTACCCAAAAAATTTGCATTGTCATTGGATTTTACCTTTAGAAATTGTAATTTTGTTGTGTTTTTTTCAAATTGGCCCCGATGTAGTCGGATATTTGACTGCAATGGAGAAGGCGTCGTATATCCAACTCCCACAAAATATTAGTAGAATGTTTCCCTTTGACCTGGACTTAGTCAACCGCTCCTCACATTTATTACAATAGTGGTCAATAGTCAACATCCAACGTAAATCTGACGTCTATTTATTTATAAAAACATGGAATGTTAGAAACATTTCAACATATTTTCTATACTAGTGACTACTTGCAGAGGTTACAAGGACTTGTTTTCCTGCAAAAAAACATAATTATTTTATTTGTTACTATAATTAGAAA
>ML791289.1:235803-251184 GCA_009831015.1 Picea engelmannii
CAGACTCAAACATGATTCACACAAATAATTCAATAATCAAACAACAAGACTATAGAATAATTAATGTGAATGGGGCCAATGTTGAATTTGTTTTTCAATTTTTGCTTGTATGGAATGAAATTTCATGACATGTTAGGACAACACACATGCATTGATGGTATGGGAGGGTTTTTGGATTCAAACATGACTCAAAAAAGAATTTGACAATCCAATATTGTTTGGTTATTCTATAAAAACCCAAAAATAAGGTGAGCCTGCTCATGTACTTAACCCTGCTTATAAGTGACATGTGAATGGGGCCAACGTTGAAATTTTTTCAATTTGTGCTTGTATGGATTGAAATTTTCCTTGGTTAGACTAGACACATGCAATGACCGCATGAGAGGGTTTCCATACTCAAACATGACTCACACAAACAATTCAACAATCAAACAACAATCCTATAGAATAATAAATGTGAAGAACGACAAGGCCAATTTTTGGGGTGGCATCGCCTGCTCATGTACTTGAAATCGACACATATAAATGACATGTGAATGGGGCCAACGTTGAAATTTTTCAATTTTTTCTTGTATGGACTGAAATTTGACATGGTTAGACTAGACACATGCATTGATGGTATGGGAGGGTTTCCAGACTCAAACATGACTTGCAAAAACAATTCGAAAATCAAACAACAAGCCTATAAATAATTAATGTGAAGGATGACAAGGCTTCTAGCATCCCCAACATACAATTGGACTATGCCACATAAATTTTTTGAACTGTATATGAAATTAAAACATATACACACATAAACTCTTGCATATATATATATATATATATATATATATATATATAACTTAAAACAAAAAAATACATTATGAAAATGCACAGATTCATACAGAATAATAATAAAAATACACATGAACACACACAGGAATAACCCATAAAAATAAATGCATACATAATAATGCATCATGTAATTTAACACAAAAAGGACACTTGTCTTGGTAAAAATATCACCAACTGCATGCAGACCTTCCATGAACCTCCCAACTTTAGATCACACTGCTCATCACTCTTAGTAGTGGATCACCCCCGAGATGGTACTAAACTCCACCTGGGTAAAGGGATTCCTAACTAGGATGATGTATCTCAGACAATAGGAAAAAATTCGTCACAGGTGCCAACTTGAACTAACATCCTATAGTCCCTCATTCCCCACATGCTTTTCCCACCTGAGGAAGTGTGCCCCTTCTCTTCTCAACAATCCTTCAACTGCCCCACTTATTTTCCAGGGCTTTGGCAACAGGCCGAACATGAAGTCTTAGAGCCCCGTAGTTGCAGTTTGGCACCTTTGGCAAATCAATTCCCAACAATTCTCTCACCTAGAGAGAAATTTCTCACGGGACTAACAACCCACCTCTTCAATATCCCATGGTCGGCCTGACAACCCACTTCTTTAGTCCAACTCCTAAGCTAACCAGGTACATGTACATGTATGGGTACATGAACAATGACAGGAAGGTATGTATATAGTTATAGGTACAGGTATATGAAGGTATGAAGGATAACTGAATGAGTGAGTGAATGATGATGGAATGAATGGGAAAATGAACTAAGTCCAAACTATATGTATGAATTTTCCCAACTTGACACTTGTCATGTTGAGAACTACTTTGGCCCACTTGTCCCCATCCTTAGAATTTAGGATAAAATAATTATCCATACTTTATACTTTAAGGAATATTATTATAATATTCCTTTTTGGCTTAAGCTCCCTAGATTATCCCCTTATCCATAACTTTTAGCCCCCCCTTTCCCTAACTAGTGGAGTTTAGTCCCCCATACTCTTTTATCGTGGTTGGTATACATGCAACGATGTATTATATTAATGATAAGACATATACAAAAATAATCTCACTGGCTTTTAACATCTAGGCTCTCCAGCCTAATTCATCACATAATCCTCCTAGCTTATAATAATTAGCTCATTATCCTATAAAACACAACATATACACAAAAGGCTCTCTGGCCTCAAAATCATGTGCACTTAAGTTTGTTGTGTGTGGTATCCTGGAATGTGCACACTTCATCATTTTAGTGCATAGTACATGTGCGCACTATACCATGGAAGGTGCATGCAAAAATGATATCAAAAAACTCATCGACTTAAGTAAATTTTCATTTACATTTACAGTTGGGGTTCAACCTAGGGGTATTACATTCCACTCCCCTTATTTATGCACTATCCTCAGTGCAATAAATATACATATACAACCAAAATTTAAAAAATCCTCAAAAAGATGTAGGTATTCTGCCCGCATAGCATCTTCATGCTCCCAAGTTGTGTCCTCAGGACCGTACCAAGTCCATTGGACCTTTACAAGCTCTATGGATCGATTCTGGAGCTGTTTGATTTTTCGGTCCAGAATGCATACCGGATGTACTTGGAAAGCACCTTCTTGCTCCACCTAAATCACATTCCAATCAATAACATGATTAGAATCATGTATATATTTATTAATCAATGATACATGACATACATTATGAATGGTCATTGATGTAGGCAAGGCAAGCATGTATGCTAAAGGCCCAATCCTCTCTAGGATTTCAAATGTCCCACAATATAGAGCTTCCAATTTTGAACAATTTCCCAACTTCAGGGAACTTTTGTTGGCCTTCACTTTCAAGAATACATGGTCTCCTACTTTAAATTACCTGTGAGTTCTGCTCTTATCAGCATAGCTTTTCTTCTTGTCTTGGGTAGCCTTTAAATTATGTTTTATTTTCAACATTTTCTCTTCCATTTCCCTGAGTAATTCTAGCTCAACTCCTTCTCTATCTGTTGGGTTTTCCTAGCTTACCAATGTGTTGCACCTTCTTCCATAAAGTGCCTCAAATTGGCTCATCTGTAGAGATTCTTGGTTCCCATTGTTATAATAAAACTATACTAAGTGTAGGTAGTCTTTCCATTTTGATGGTTTATCCATCACATACATCCTCAACATATCCTCAATCACTTGATTCACCCTCTCAGTTTGTCCATTTGATTCTGGATGATAAGTTGTGCTAAAATTCAAATTTGTTTCAAATCCCTTAAATAATCCTTTCCAAAATTTTGATGTAAATTTTGGATCTCTGTCAAACACAATTGTCTTGGGTATACCATGTAATTGAGAAATTTATCTCTTATAAACATCAACAATGTTGGTTTCCTTGTGATTGAGCTTTACTGGAATAAAATGGGAAGCTTTAGTAAGCTTATCCACCACTACCATAATATAATCATGCTGCTTGTTTTTTCTGGGAAGTTTGGTGATGAAATCCATTGTTACAACTTCCCATTTCCACTCAGGAATGGGTAATGGCTGCAACCAACTAGTTGGGTGTCTATGCTCATCCTTTACCTTTTGACACTCCAAACATTTGGCAATAAAATCAACAACTTCCTTCTTCATTCCTGGCCAATAATACTGTCTTTTAACAACTGCAATAGTTTTCTGATACCCTGGGTGCCCGACATAAGGTACATTATGCATTTCTCTCAATATTAGATTCTTCAATTCCTGGGAATTTGGTACATAAATTATGCCCCTGGACATGAGAATTTCATCATTTTCTAGCTTATAGTCTTCAATTTTCTGTTGCAAAATATCTTGTTGTAATTTTACCACCAATTCCTTGTATTGCAAATCTAATTTTGTAGCCTCCAAGATTCTGTCTTTCAAATATTATTGGTACATGATAATGGTTGTAGCATGAAACTCATGCACTCTTCTGTTGAGTGCATCAACCACCTTATTCTCTTTCCCTTCGATATGATTTATATCAAAGTCATATTCACTGAGAAATTCTAACCACCTGCTTTGCCTAGTATTTAGAGTTGGTTGATCAAATAAATATTTCATACCATTATGGCTTGTCCTTAGCTTGAACCTTTCCCCCATGAGGTAGTGCCTCCACTTCCTCAAGGCATGCACCATGGCTTCCAAATCCAAATAATGAGTGGCATAGTACCTTTCATGCTCCTTCAACTTCCTTGATTCATAACATACAACAAACCCATTTTGACTGAGGACTCCACCAAGTCCTTCTTTACATGCATCTATGCATACAATGTAGTCTTCATTTGGATCCACAGTCCTTAAAATTGAAGAATTGGTTAATAATTGATTCAAGTGTTGGAAACTCTTTTCACAATCCAATGTCCATTGAAACTCCACATACTTATTTTGTAGGGAAGTGATTGGGTGTGCAATCTTTGAGAATCCTTCAACAAATATCCTATAGTAGCCTGCAAGGCCCATGAATGATCTGACCTCTATCACATTCTTTGGCGTTAATCATCCTCTAATAGATTCTATCTTCTCAGGATCCACTGCTATCCCTTCCTCTGAAATGATATGTCCCAAATAATGAATTTGATTGTAATAAAATGAGCATTTGCTCAATTTGGCATACAACTGATGCTCCCTTAATACTTATAATACCATCCTCAAGTGTTGTTCATGCTCTTTCTCTGATTTAGAATATATAAGAATTCCATCTAAAAATACAATGACAAACTTATCTAAGTATTCTCTGAAAATACCATCCATTAAACACATGAAGACAACCGATGCATTTGATAAGCCAAATGGCACCATTGTGAACTCATAATGACCATACCTTGTTCTGAAATCAGTCTTGCTGATATCTTCTTCTTTAATTCTTACCTAATGATAAACTGACCTGAGATCAATCTTGGATAATATTTTTTCATCTTTCAAATGATCAAAGAGGTCATTGATCCTTGGAAAAGGATACTTATTCTTCACAGTTGCTTTGTTCAACTGCCTAAAGTCAATGCAAATTCTCAATGCTCCACCCTTTTTCTTCACAAATAAAATCAGGGCACCCCAAGGTGACACACTTGGGTGTATATACCCCTTCTTCAGGAGCTCTTCAAGTTTCAATTGCAACTCCTTCAATTCCAATGTACTCATCCTATAGGGATTCTTAGATACTAGAGTTGCTCCAGGCATAAGATTTATGGAGAAATCAATGTCTCTTTTAGGGGGTAATATTGGTATTTCTTTAAATACCTATTCTAACTCTTTTAGGATTGCATAATATTCAATATTTGTCACTCTATCCTTAGGTGTTTCCTCCATATGTGCTGCAAATATTTGACACCCTTTTCTATAACATTTCTTCGGCTGCAATGCTGAAATTTCTTGGATGGTTATTGCCCTGGGAATTCCCTGCACTGTCCTTAGGTTCCTTTCCTCATCCAAGCAAGTAAATTCCTTGTTATGATAGTCTAGAATAGCATGATGTTGGTTCAACCAATCCATCCCAATTAGACAGTCATAGGAACCTAAAGGCAAGATGTTCAAATTTTCCTTGGTGCTCATTCCATTCATGTCCATAGGACATGACTTAACCATCTCATTAAATTTTCTTTTGGCTCTGGTATCCAGCTGCACTAACCAATATTTTCCATTCTTTCTTCTTGGAAAATGCAAAATTTCCACCATCTTAGGATCTATATAACTATGGATAGATCCTGAATCAATTAAAATAGCAATGGTTTGGTTGTTGATCATACCTTCCACTTCAATCATATGTGATTGATACTCTTCTTGCTTGTTGTCCAGGGCTGCGTATATCCTTGGTACATTTTTTCCCATGTATTCCATTGTTTCAGCTTTTGTACATTGTGAATAATTCTCACTTTTTCACCTATGTGAGGACAATATCTAAACATATGATCTCCTTTACAAACCCAACATTGAATAGGTGGTTGCCTTAGACTTTGCCCCCCTGTCTCCATCATTCCGGGTTCTCTAGAAGTTGGTTGTCCTTGAGGACTATTTCTGAAGAATGGTGGCTTAGTCCCCTTCTTCCTCCGATCCTTCTTGAATTTCTTCTTGTCTTCCCAAGCTTTTTGGAAAGTTGGCCTTGATTTTTGTTGATCATATAGGCATTTAGCTTGCCTTATGGTCTCCTCCAATGTTTTGGGATCATCATATTGTATTTTTTCACTGATGAATGATGACAATCAACTCAAATACCCTTGAATCTTAATTGTCTCATACTTGATGAAAGAAACATACTTCAACAGTTCTAAAAACATTCTTTCATATTCATCTATGTTCATACTCCCAAGTTTGAGTTCAAAGAACTCTTTCATTTTCTTGTCATAATATCTCTTAGTCAAATATTTCTTTTCAAAATACTTCTTGAATTCCCTCCAAGTAACATTTTTATCTTTAATGTGTTTCACATGCACAAGTTGATCCCACCACATGGATGCCTTTACCTTGATTTGATAGATGGAAATTCTTCCTTCTGCATGAGAAGAATAATTATGCAATTGAAAATACTTTCTCATGCCCAACAACCATGTCTCTGCATCTTCATCCTTCTTGTGATCACTATCAAATGTAGGAGGTTTGATTTTGTTCATTTCAACTCGTAGCTCATCCACCCTAGACCTATTATGATTCCTGACAGAGGATGTAATTAATTTGTTGTGTGCTCTCCTATTGGAAGGCCTCAGGGAGTGATGGTGATGCATGCTAACACTTCTTGTTCTTCTCTTCTCATCAGGAGGCCTGTGACTTCCTGATTTTCTTGAGCCACTCTCCTTATCGAATTTATTTTCTATTCTGTTCAAGCTCTGCATTAAATTCATGTTGAAGTCCTCGTACTTCTCCTTGGCTCTCATATTCATTATCAACTTTATTGCTTTGGACATCCTTCTACAAATTTTTGATGGTCTTTGCCAGATTTATGTTTTCATTCTTTCCTTCTCCATGTCCATTGGAGTTTGTTCTTTCAATTCCCATATGGACATCCATCCCTCTGATCTCATATTCATGGCTGTAAGCCTCGTGTGCATCTTCCATTCCTCTACACTCTGTGTTGATCCTAGTCTGATCTAGTTGTTGTTAACTCTGCAAAATTTGCAGCGAACAAAACTTTGTCAGGTTAACACACTCATCAATTTTATGAAAAATATGAACCATTATGGTTCAATAATAAATCATACTTCTTTCTTTTGATTTGTTGAGAAATTGTATGTTCAAATCAATGTTTTTGGGTGAATAGTTATATTATACTATTGAAGACCTTTCCAATTCTTCCTTCCATGCTCAATTCTGAGTCTTGAGTAGAAAGTTATGGCCTTTCAAAGTTAGTTGGGTCTTAAAATTTACCCTCCACTCTTTGTCCTGTAACTTTCTCATAAAACCTCTATTTGACAAATGATTTACACCATTAGAAATATCTCTCCAGGCTCTTCCATTTGAGCTGCAAAGACAAAGTGTACCTTGGTACACTCTGTTATCGTCGTTTTTGAGTAGCCAAAAATTCCATATTATAGTATATTGTAGCATCCCATATTTTACCATATTGTAGCATCCCCAACTTCCAACTGGGCTATGCCACATAAAAGTTTTGAACTGTATACAAAATTAAAACATATACACACATAAACTCTTGTGAAACTTTATATATAAAACTTAAAACAAACAAATACATTATGCAAATGCATAGATCATACATAATAATAATAAAAATACACATGCAACACACACATGAATAACATATATTTAGCATGCAAAACAACACCATAAAGTAGTGCATGCTTCACACACCTTTAACCAACGTGGATCACTTCTATGTCATGCCAATATCTGGTGTGCACTACTTTTGTGTTGCGCGCAAATATCTACCGTGCACAATTTTGGTTCAAGCACTAATACCTATTGCATGCAATTCTTGTGTCACACGCTAATATTCCGCGTGCATTGCACTCTATGCGATACACCATGCCAAAGTTTAGTATGCTCCCATCATTCACCAGTACTACGCACACACCATTAAGTAAACTATCGTGCAACAAGAATATACCTACATTGCACGCGCACCAACAAAATTCCTTTGCGCTCTGCCAATACTGCACACACCATGCATGCCAATATTATGTGTGTGCACACCCAATCCACACCACGCAGTGCTAAATTTAGTTTTCACATCCGCACACCATTATTTTTCACGCGTTACCACTCTGCACCGCGCAACGCAAAATTTAAGTGTGCACACCCACACACCAAATATTTTCCGCACATTACCACTCTTTAATGCACAATGCCAAATTTAAGTGTGCACACATGGGCACCAATATTTTCCACGCATTACCACTCTACACTGTGCAGTGCCAAACTTAAGTGTGCATACCCGCACACCAATATTTTCCGCACATTTCCACTATACCGTGCAACGCCAAATTTAAGTGCGCACACCTGCACACTGATATTTTCCGCGCATTTCCACTCTGAACCGTACTGCGCCAAATTTTAGCGTGCACAACCATGCACCCTTATTTTCCACACATCACAATATTTTCACTGTGCATCATTCATTTTTAGTGCGCACATTTATTTTTATTTTTTTATGCTCATCAATTCCTCCTGAATTCCGCTGCAGAAATTGGGACTTTTGCCTAACTTTTTCCCAATTTTGACCATAGACGTTCTACAACTATGAAATTTGTTCAATTTCACCCTGATAACACCAATTCAATCTCTACAACAACAATATATGCCGATTGACATTCCTTGAACAAAGTTTTCCCAAACTCAATTCACAAATTGAGAATTTTAATCAACTAATCTCACTCCATCTTCCATGGATTAACTTCAAATTCGATCAATTCCGGGTCTGAATTTGCTAGGATAGATATTAATTAAGAATATCTCAACACTTGGTCAAATTTCTCAATTTTCCCATGAATTTAACAACAGTAATTAGGGATTCTTCCCAATTCTACGCAATTGCTTCTAATTTTTACCATGGATGCCTTGTAACTTGAAATTTGGTCACTTCGAAATCAATTCTCTGTGAAATTTCACTTCAATTCAACTTGCTCGGCCCATCCAGGCTCAATGTTGTAAACTGGAGCTTTGATACCATATTGTAGCATCCCCAACATCCAACTGGGCTATGCCACATAAAATTTTTGAACCGTGTACAAAATTAAAACATATACGCACATAAACTCTTGTGTAACTTTATATATAAAAATTAAAATAGAAAAATACATTTTGCAAATGCACATATTCATACAAAATAATAATAAAAATACACATGCAACACACACATGAATAACCCATAAAAATAAACACATACATAATAATGCAACATGTAATTTAACACAAAATGGACACTTATCTTGGTAAAAATATCATCAATTGCATGCAGACCTTCCACGAACCTCCCAGCCTTAGACCACACTGCTCATCACTCTTAGTAGTGGTTCACCCCTGAGCTGAGACTAAACGCCACCTGGGTAAAGGGATTCCTAACCAAGATGATGTATCCCATACAACAGGAAAAACTCCGTCACAGGTTCCAACTCGAACTAACAACCTATAGTCCCTCATTCCCCACATGCCTATCCCACCCCAGGAAGCGTGTCCCTTCTTTTCTCAAGAGTCCTTTGGCTGCCCCACTTCCTTTCTGGGGCTTCAACAATAGGTTGGGTAGGAAGTCTCATAGCCATGTAGCTGTAGTTTGGCACCTTCGGAAAATCAATTTCCAACAAATCTCTCACCTAGAGAGAAATTGTTCATGGGCCCAACAACCTGCCTCTTCAATATCCCATGGGCCCAACAACCTGCCTCTTCAATATCCCATGGGCCTGACAACCCGCTCCTTCAGTCCAGCTCCTAGGCTAACTAGGTACAAGTACATGTATAGGTACAGGTACATATACATGAAGGTATGGAGGACAACTGAATGAGTGAGTGAATGATGATGGAATGAATGGGAAAACAAACTATGTCCAAACTATATGTATGCATGTTCCTAACTTGACACTTGCCATGTTGAGAACTACTTTGGCCCACTTGTCCCCATCTTAGAACTCAGGATAAAATAATTATCCATACTTTATACTTTAAGTAATATTAATATAATATTCATTTTGGATTAATCTCCCTAGCTTAGCCCCTTATCCTTAAATTTACCCCCCCCCCCATTTCCCAAACTAGTGGATTTTAGTCCCCCATACTCTTTTATCATTGTCGGTCTACACGTAGTGATGTATTATATTAATGATAAGACATATACAAAAATAGGCTCACTGGCCTTTAGCATCTAGGCTCTTCGGCCTAATTCAACACATAAGCCTCCTAGATTATAATAACTGGCTCACCAACCTATAAAACACAACATATACACAAAAGGATCTTTGGCTTCAAAATTGCGCATACTTAAGTTTTCTACGTGCGGTATCCTAGAATGTGCACACTTCATCATTTTAGTGCACAGTATATGTGCGCACTATACCATGGAAGGTGCATGAAAAAATGATATCAAACAACTCACCAACTTAAGTACATTTTCATTTACATTTATAGATGGGGTTCGACCTAGGGGTATTACAAGGCCAAATTTTTGGGTGGCATCGCCTGCTCATGTACTTGAAACCGGTGCATATAAATGACATGTGAATGGGGCCAACGTTGAAATTTTTTCAATTTGTGCTTGTATGGATTGAAATTTGACATGGTTAGACTAGACACATGCATTGACAATATGGGAGTGTTTTCGGACTCAAACATGACTCACATAAAAAATTCGACAATCAAACAAAAATCCTATAGAATAATTAATGTGAATGGGGCCAATGTTGATTTTTTTTTATCAATTTGTGCTTGTATGGACTGGAACTTCATGACATGTTAGAACAACACACATGCATTGACAGTATGGGAGGGTTTTTGGACTCAAACATGACTCAAACAAAGAATTATACAATCAAATATTCTTTGTTTATTCTATCAAAACCCAAAAATAAGGTGTGCATGCTCATGTACTTCACCCTGCTTATAAGTGACATGTGAATGGGGACAACATTGAAATTTTTTCAATTTGTGCTTGTATGGACTGGAATTTGACATGGTTAGACTAGATGCATGTAGTGACCATATGGGATGGTTTCTAGACTCAAACATGACTCACAGAAACATATAAATAGGAATATATGTTATCCTAAATATTTGAAGGAAGGATATTCCCTATGTTGTATTCTTTGGCTTGTTGGACAAAAACACGTACTACTAAGAACTTATGGAGATTTCCCAGTTTTATTGTTTGCTTAACATAAAGTAAAGGATTGTTGGGTGATGAGAAATAGAGGTGAGTTTGTATACTTTACCAATATAAGTTTGTTTCTTCCACATGGAACTTAATAGTTTGGATATTAAATACCTCAATCATCTCATGTCATATCTTGAAGTATATCTCTAAATTTTTTCAAGTATATTAATAATTATCTAGAATAAGTAATGTTGGTCGAGTCATTGCACAAATTATTTTGTAATCAGAGATTGTTGGACATGGACATGCTCAACGATGATCTTTGTATGATTGGAGAGATCATTCAAAATTGGTTGAAAGTATTCCACAGAGGAATGCAAATATACTCATCCAAAACAAAGAAAAATGTCCAATTGACCATGAATGTGCATTTGAGCAAAAAGTGGTTTAAAAGATGAATTGATTATGGTATAAATACCCATTAAAATGTTATTGCATGGTTACAATATCTTGCAATTCTTGAAAATCATTGGGAATCCATTTCTCCAGTGTGTCTGTAAATTTAGGATGCATGCCACTCACATAATGGAAAATGACATGCTATCAAGGGCCAAAGAATTTGGCATCATAAGCCACCCATTCTCTAAGTCTATTAGGACTCAATTCACCAATTTACAAGGAGGAACCATAACATAGATACTTATAGTTGGCTAAAAACATATGGATTGTTACAAGAACTTTCTTCATCCTTAAAAACAATGATCCTCTTTGGTTTCCTAAGCTCATTTCCATCAAGTGTGTGAAGAATGAGCTTTCAACCATTGCCATCAATGACAACACTTTGATGAAATGTGCGTTATCTTTTAACATATGTGCAATGCCTCATCTTTTCCCCATGAAATAAGTAAAACAATGTTAAAAGTAGTGGTATTTCACTCCTGCCGAAAACAACTCTCACTTATTCTACACCTCTCAATTCATTTCACAAAGTTGAACTATAGTCAAGCTCAACAAGGTCTTCTTTCCTCGCTAATTTTCCTAAGCTTGTTTCCTTGGTCGTGGTTTCTCTAGATAGTTTCTTGGGATAATGGGAATCTCGTTAATCCATTCATGTGTGTCACTAATTAGATGGCGAGGCATCTAGATACCTTAAGAGAGTTATATTTACTCCCATTGTTTACCCGCGCTTGGTTGAATTTATTCACTTTGACATGCAGATCATTGCACATAAATCACATTGTGTTAGCATCCGCAGGGACCATCACAATGCTTTGTTTTAATTAAAAAGTTGGATTCCCCTTGTACGTACCATTTTTGACAAGGTTAATTAATAGTAATTATATATATATATATATATATATATATATATATATATATATATAATATAATATTATATAATATATATTAANGTGTTAGCATCTGCAGGGACCATCACAATGCTTTGTTTTAATTAAAAAGTTGGATTCCCCTTGTACGTACCATTTTTGACAAGGTTAATTAATAGTAATTATATATATATATATATATATATATATATATATATATATATATATATATATATATATATAATATAATATTATATAATATATATTAATTAAATTAAAAAATAATAATAAAAAAAAACAAACAAATGTCAAAATTATAATCATCCCGCACACGCCCATTCAATACTACAAAGAAAAATATGGTGATAATCGGGCACCTACTTTAGCTAAGAAAAACTCTGAGAAAAACCTCATTCGAGGAGAAAGGAGCAAAACCAGTCTTGATTCCCCGACATACATTGTTCGATGCTTAGGGCAGGTTCAGAGAGAAAAAATCCATTCAACGGAGGTAGAAGAGAAAAACCCCGTTTGACATAGGAATAGCAATGGAGATATTCAAGGGTCCAGGATTTCAATTGGACATTGACAGAGGCATAGGAGCCCAACTATCCGACCAAACCTGTGGAGATGTCGCCAAAATCAATAATGTCTCTTCTCTTGCTACTAAAAATGTCTCTCCGAAATTGGTAATCCTTTGTGAAATTTAGTTAAAACCCTATTTTTAACATTGGCATCATTGTCATTGTGAGAACAGTCTTAGGTTGAAAATAATATTGGTGTGGATTTCTTCCTAGTGGGTGATAGTAGCACGAGAAAATCTTTCTTGCATAAAAGAAAAATAGAATGTTATGACATGAAATAATTGTTCAAGGATGGAATAATACGATTTGAGCATGTGTTGAAGGAGAAATGAAAAAGGTGGACACCCTCCAACATCTGCAAGCGACAATCATCAATATGTCTCTTAGGGTTGAATCCATGCTTGAATTTTTTTATTTGAGTAGATGCTGTAAATTTTCTTCCTCCAAATCTTGTTGTGGTCCAGGTCTATAGTTAATGATCATGAATACTCCACCAACAAAAAACATATAATGTAAATTATTTTACCAAGATTTGTAGTTGACCTTATTCTCCAACAATTTTAGATGCTCCAACAACATGTATGGCAGGTGATTTGTGTCTGGGGTGAATTAGTTGAATTTGAGCCTATGGGCATTAGGTTGGGATATTGTGTAATATTTCTTTCAAAGACAATTGGTATGGATTTTATTGAGAATAAATCTTTGAAGTTATCCTAAGGTATAGCCTCAATGGTCCAACAATCCTTTGCTCTAGACTCATAATTCTCCATCTTCCATTCATAAATTTCAATATCTAAATTCCATCCCACAAACACGGGTGTTCCTAAATGTAGTTCTCATCTACCATTAGGTTTGACATCCTAATTTATTCCTTGTATAACTTGGTCTAATTTTCTAATGTCTAATTCTTCATCCACCAAACTTTGACTTCCTTGGGGTCTAGAGATATCATGATTCTTACTCCATTTCCTTTGAACTTTATTCTATCTTTTTTCTGATGATATTATTTATTTCATATTCCTCCCCCATGGTATTCTAAGTAACCCTACATATGTTGTGCCCCATTTGAGGAGGTCAATAACCTCAAATATGAACACGGTTGATAATCCTGATATACTTGTTTCTATGCCTTTTAATAGTTCGATGGGCTCTACAAATCTTTGATCCACCATTTTTAAAACGTTTATTGGCCTAACTAGATTAGGCACCCCCATATTAATATAAGTCTCCTTTGGAAGAATGTTTACCTAGGATCTAATGTCAACCACAACATGTTGGATTAAAAAACATTCAATTTATAGGTCAATTTTATGATCATAATCATCTATAGGCGTCTCTTTTTTATTCAATTGACACAAATTATTTATGACTTTAATTCCATACTTTCAATTCTTCAATATAGTCATCAATTCTATCATCCTTGCTATGGATTCTTCCTCACTTAATGAATCCAAAAATTCATCTAGAGCCTTGAAATTATTCTTCTTTATCCAATTTTCTAAAACTTTATATGGGTTCATTAAAATATTCTTTTTGTCTTGTCAAATATGAGTACATATTGCTTTCTTTCCTTCTAGGTTTTATTTGAGGGGTTCTTCACAAAAGTGCGTCCTTCCCTTTTCTTGCTCCCAATCTAGTGATCAATTTAAATTCTTGGAATTCAATTTTTCATGTTTAGGTATGCTTTGTAAAATATTTACATTTATTTTATTCCTTATTTTCTCTAGTATTATCAAACAATATTTTAAGGAATGATCTCCTACCCCACAATTGTTACAAAATTTTAAATCAAATTGTATAATTGTCCTATGCACTATGAATTTCATTAAGAATTTATAAGGTTCCATAGATCTCCAAAATTCACATGCACGTGAACAAATGACATGTAAAGCCTCTTTGACCACTTGGCCTTTTTGTGAATTTATCCAAACCATGAAAGATAAAAATTAAAATTAATCAATATGATTTGGAATGTTTCTAAATTCAAAGTTTGCTTTATTCCAAATACTTACCCCTAGACAAGTTCTACTCCCAATTTTCCTATATGATACAAAATTTTTTCCTTAGGTAATGCTTTGGTCATTATGTCTGATACCATCTCTTGAGTGGGCATACAATGCACCATGACCACCCATCATGAATTTTCTCTTGGAAAAAGTGATAGATAAAGGCTATATGCTTTTATTTGAGTGAAATTACATGATTCCTACACAAAGAGAGACACCTTTGGTTATCAAACATCAAAATTTTTGGATAGTTTTGTCCCATGCCTATGTCATCCAAGCAACCTTCTTAGCAACACTAAATTTTGTATTTCTTTGGATGTTGCAACATATTCAAATTATGTGGGAGACATGGCTGCTAGTATTTATTTGCCACTAAGACATGCCACTAGGTTT
>ML791289.1:270201-290039 GCA_009831015.1 Picea engelmannii
CCCATGCCTATGTCATCCAAGCAACCTTCTTAGCAACACTAAATTTTGTATTTCTTTGGATGTTGCAACATATTCAAATTATGTGGGAGACATGGCTGCTAGTATTTATTTGCCACTAAGACATGCCACTAGGTTTGTATTTTGAGGTGCTAGGTTGTTCATGAAATATGTTGGGAAGTCATTCAGCCTCATTTTTGATGTTTCAATAGAAGGAAATCCCCTTAAAATAAATTATTTGACATCTTCATCATCATATTCAAATTCCTTTTTATAAATATTTGCAAGTTCCTCTTGTTTCTTTCCACTATATTCTTCATTCAATACAAACATATTCACGTCAACAAAATCACCAACAAAGCTACAAATCAAATAGATTACTCTCATCAAAGATCAATCTTTATCGATGTGTGCAATTTTACTTTTTGTATCGTACCATTTATATCACATTTCCTCATGAGCAAGGAAATGTTTTGTCCCATGCCTATGTCATCCAAGCAACCTTCTTAGCAACACTAAATTTTGTATTTCTTTGGATGTTGCAACATATTCAAATTATGTGGGAGACATGGCTGTTAGTATTTATTTGCCACTAAGACATGCCACTAGGTTTGTTTGGGAAGAATCCCAAATTTTGAGGTGCTAGGTTGTTCATGAAATATGTTGGGAAGTCATTCAGCCTCATTTTTGATGTTTCAATAGAAGGAAATCCCCTTGAAATAAATTATTTGACATCTTCATCATCATATTCAAATTCCTTTTTCTAAATATTTGCAAGTTCCTCTTGTTTCTTTCCACTATATTCTTCATTCAATACAAACATATTCACGTCAACAAAATCACCAACAAAGCTAAAAATCAAATAGATTACTCTCATCAAAGATCAATCTTTATCGATGTGTGCACTTTTACTTTTTGTATCGTACCATTTATATCACATTTCCTCATGAGCAAGGAAGGTGACATACAACAATATGAGATCAATGGAAGCATGGAGGTATCATACACTAGTCAACCACAAGGTGTAATCAATGGAGGTGGCATGAATTTACATTAATCACTAAGGATTCCCAATTTAGATGCCAAAGGAAATGTCCTAAGGAACCATATCTCCGGGAATAAAACTTAGCTAGTGATGGAAAACTCCCACTGATTAACAGTTGGACCACAACGTAGTCGTCACCTTAGAGAGATTTTTATGGTGAAGCATTTCTAATTATTTCTTATTTAAGTGAAAAACATATGAGTCATATTTGGAAAAAAGCAAGCCAAGTTTTGGAACAAGACCTCAAATTTCTATCACATTCACAAGCATTTATAAATTCCTGACAATATTCAAATGTGGTTAGAAACTAAATAAGTGTGTTGCCATTTTATTTTTAAGTGACAAGCTTATGGATTTATGTACAAATGAGCCAACCAAAATAAGTGTAGATCCTCATCTGAAAGGAATGCCTAATATAACTTATACATAATCAATGAAGCTCACAATCAAGCGACTAGAAATTAATGATGATTTTGTCCTTGTATTTATGGGTTTATTAAACTACTAGGCTTGGCTCTAATATTCATGTGACTTACTGAGGCTCAACACCAGAACTCAATATACTCCAATTATTCTATCCATTTGGATTAGGTGGGCTTCTAAAAAATGCATTAACATGATGTTGGAAAGGCACCTGAGAGAAAATGAGAATTATGATAACTTAGTTTGAGTCATCTCCAACAATCTAGAAGTAAGGATTGCATATTTTATAGAGGACATATATGAAGTAAAAACATTCCCAAACTGGTCTGGACACATGAGTTGCTATATTGAATATGCTAAATAGGAATTCATATGGAATGATCTCTTCTTGAGCAACTCTAGTCTACCATCATAAAATTTAGATGTCACACAAAAGGTTGTCCAAATCCAAACAAGGCATGACTTCCATTAACATTAAAAATTGTTGATGGACATGTAGAATTAACGTTTGTATAGTTTGTTCTTATACCGATCAAGAAACTGACTCATAAATGGCTTGTAGAATAACATGCACTCTTTTCCAAGGGATCCAACATCATGAAAGGGATAATGACATCAACTTGAATGGTTGTTACTAGTTAGAAGAATTATAGGAGAAAATCCAAACCGAACAAGGGTAATGATAATGATTGAGCCAATGATCTTGATGATTAGAATTCTACTACAAGCTATGTCTACAATCTTGGTTTAGGTCAGAGGCAGAGATACAATTTTTTAATATCCAAGTCTCCCTGGCTAGATTCAGGGTGGTCACTTATGACCTCATATCTGGAGAATGCATTTTGATGTTGATTTTAACAATTATTCCACTACAAACCTTCCTAGGGATTGAAATATATGATATATTCAAGAAAAATACAAGGAAACATGCACTATCACCACTTTTATCATCACACCCACACTTATATATTCAATGAATAACATGCTTTAAATACAATATCAAGGGAATGTAGTACATCACAACAGTATGATGCTTAACAACAGATACATTATCTCATTATCCTTAGCCAAATAAGAACAAATTAATTCCAACAGAACAAGAAAATGGGATTTATTTATTGTCATCCAATCCTTTTCCTCATCAACTTCATTGTGAGGCTCCTAATTAAAAAATATATGAGGAATGTTTTTTCATAAGGTACAACAAATTAATAATAAATATATCTTGAAAATGTTTTCAAATGAACATCTCAAATGAGGGAAATGCCATATTCCATATTTTACTTATATAATGAGATAACTGTATATGAAATGTTCACAAGTGAAGTGCACAACTTGAAGTTACAATCAACCCAAAAACAAGAGAAACATCAAGAATAACAAGAGAATGAGAAGTGGATAAAAGACTTGTAGGATAAATTGTGAATGGATATCTTGTCCCATCTAAAAATCATCTATGATTTTATTGTAGCCTTCTGCGAATGTTTGTTAACTATTTCTCTCATTTGATGGGGTGCAGGTACAACAAAACATGTATTTTTCAGATATGTCCTCCTCGAGTGAGGGAAGTTCAAGAAGATTAGAGGAAAGTGAGAGATATGGTAGGCCTAAAAGAGGGAGATCAACTAGATGTCAAAAGATTAGAAGAAAATTGCATAAAGAATGGAAATTTTTTCTCACGGAAGGGGGTTCATGTTCTTATGATGATGGGAACATATGCGACATCGAGGTGACCTTAAGGTACAAACATCTAGTGAAACAATGGGTACCCAAGGATCTTCCTCATCTAAACACATATTTTTGTGTGACTGAGAGAATATTTTGGATTGCACCATCGTCATTACACGGTTTGGGTTTGTTTTGCATGGATGACATAAAGGTGGGTTATGTAAGATGCAATTAATTGATGGAGTATGTCGGACCCTGCTACAATTATAGAGATTGGATGTGGTTGGTACAATAGACACACAATATGCACAGATATAGAGTGTCTACAAATTATTTACATCTAAAAGAAAATAATCAAAATAAAGGATTGAGTATGTACATTGATAGAAGGCCAAAAGCATCAGGGAATATTGCAGGGTTTATAAACATTACACAACCTAGGTCTACAAATAAACAACCCAATTGTGTATTCGAGGGGTGTGAAGGAAACTGTGTTTTCGTGTGTTCCATAAAATCAATAGTTGCAGGGGAAGAATTGTTGATCAATTACAATTTGAATCGAATAGATACAAAGATTGTTACTATGGGAGTGGTAAATACAACATTTCACCAAACCTATAATTAATGAATCTAATATATTATGTTTTTCTTAATTAATGTTTTTTGTTAATGTTTCATTTTGATATAAGCAATATAAGGAATATGTTTCATTAAATGACACCATCCTGTAGGCAACATGTATACCTCATTTTTAATTATTTTTTTTCAAGAGTCGATTGGTTTCATTTCGATATGAGTGGTTTCAATATTTTTGTTGTAGGTTTTTGATCGGGGCAAGTTCCCGATGGATGAGATGACGCCATCATCAGGGCAACAGGTATACCCCATTGTAAATTGTACAAATTAAATATAAGCAATGTGTTTTTTAATTATGTTTTTTCGAGAGTCTATTGGTTTCATTTCGATATTAATGTTTTCAATATTTTTGTTGCAGGTTGCACTTGATTGGGGCAAGTCCCCGATAGATTAGAGGACACCATTCTTGGCCCAGCCAGTATAACCCATACTAATTGTACAAATTAAATATGTTGTATTATAACATTTTTTGATGAGTCTATTGGTTTCATTTCGATATTAATGTTTTCAATATTTTTATTGCAGGCTGAGCCTGATTGGGGCAAGTCCCCGACAAATCATAGGAAACCTTCCTCGACCCATCCAGTATAACCCATAGTAATTGTACACATTAAATATGTTGTATTATTACATTTTTTTTATGATTCTATTGGTTTCATTTCAATATTAATGTTTTCTATATTTATGTCACAGGATACATATCCATTAGCAGAGAATTACATAGAAATGGATGTGGATGAGCTAATGTTCAACGTTGACATTGCATCATTGCTTAACCCCTTTCAAATGTTAAAGAAGTTTGTAAAAAAAATATATGTGGAAATCCTTCGTTTGGTATTCATTCAATCGCAAATAGAGGAGATTAGAGAAAATATTGACCATTTGATGATGATAGCTTAGTCGTTGAATGTAAGATGCATAATATTTAATTAGAAGATAAATTCATTTATGGTTTTATATTTTCTACTCATATATGTCATGAACTAAATATGGTTTGTTTTTACAGGCGTATTTGCATCCACACAATCCTGGTGAGGGGCCTTCTCCTATTATTGATGATATTGATGAGTGTTCACATGATGAGCATCTAACCCCACATGCATATGAAAGTGTGCCATTTTTTTTTATTGAACTGTCGGAAACACATAGAAAGACACCCTAGATGGAATATATGGGTGCACCCTCTACTGCTCGACGCACACCAGATCATGCAGAACATGGTCAGGGGGTCAATGCAATAGAGAGTAGTATTGATATTGCTCAAGCATAATTTCTTGGATCTTCTCATGTTATTAGCATGGGAACAATACAAACCACATTTTTGGTGGAGGAAAATGTTATTCCCATAAAGATATAGAATATCCTAGGTATTTAAAAAATATTTTAACTATTATATATAATCTGATTGAAATTTACTCATAGATAATTGTTTTTAAACTAATGATGACATGATCGTTTTACAGGAATTTTTTTTTTTTAACATCTAAATGATTGGTCACTGGATATATTTGGGCCCACCATCCACATAGGGTGGGATAAATAAATAAAAAATTTGAAAGATCAGATCATTAATCACTTGATTGGGTTGTTCGGTGCTGAGACATTCAATCGAGCGGAGGTCCTCAAGAAATCCGGCCAACATATGAATATTGTGAGGGACCAATATAGGGTTCATCTAGAAATGAACCCTATGTATGAGTGCCCTCCAATGATTCTAGTAAGGGAGTGGAAATCCCTACTAGATGATGGAATGGAGAGGGATTTAAGAAAATAGGGAAAGCTACCATCAGGCATAAGAAGGTATGCAATACGTTGAACAATGTAATTGTATGTTTATTACTCTTTATTTTTACATGAAATTTGCAACATCTAACGTATTTCAAACTTTTCATAGGTTGTCAGACACATCAAGGGAAATAAAGGCCATACTAGAAAAGCATGGTCAACACAATCTTGGGCCTGGTGGTTATTCGAATCTGGTGGCATGAATTGTAAGTATCAATAACTCAAATATTGTATCCAAATAATAAATTGCATAGAAATTTGTTTTTATTTCACCATAAAAGATAAATTGATGATATTATGAAAAATTGCAGGTCAATCGGTTCAACGAAGTGTCGAAGGAGGATGACTTGAGGATTGGCTTCCAGCATGGCTTTGCAGTTGTTGTTTAACACCAAAAAATCTTGGGAATTGTGAAAACATAGTCTTCCAGTGATCCACCCTGTGTGCAGGTAAATAAAATCAACAAATTTTATTTAAGATTGATTAGTTTTTTGGTCTATTCGTTATTAATTTTGGCCATAAAATATTTAAACTCTTTGTTTAAGCAGTAAATCCACAATACACATAATTTCGAGGATGGAGAATGACCCAATGAAGGTCATGTGCCTATGCATATTGGTAATGGATGTATTCCTGTGCTACAAAAAACTTAGTATGAATTACAGTTGAAAATATTTAATTGACAATAGTGTATTAATTTTAATCTTTGATGTTTCAATCCAGATCACACAGAGGGTCATCCTATACAAGATGAGATAGATAGTAAAGGATATGAAGTACATGATCCAACCCCGTCAGGTAAAGAGCACCACTCTAATGTTATTTTTATTAATGAAATACTTGTATTGATATAAACAAAACATATCAATCTACATTTCTTCATTATTGCAGTAGATCCTGGCACCTTACAACAACATCCACATAGTGAGTACAAGACCCAGAAAACAATAAGAAAATCTATAGAGGCGACCAAAAGAATTGATAAAGATGTTGTAGAAGATGATCAGTTGATTTCTAAATTTGTGAAAATAAAAAAGCAAAAAAAGAAGTGATTGTAATAACATTATGACATCTTTTTTTTGATAATATAAACTAATTCCATGAAATATTTTTTTCCTATGAATGAATGAATGAATGTTATAAGTACTTAATGAATGAATGATGAATGTTTATTTTGTTGATTAAGGTTGGTTGTCATTGATGTCAACCCTTGAAGAAAGCCCAATAGCACAAAGGTTTGGGTAATGGAACCAAGTTTGTTTGATGTAAATATGACTCATTATTGTCTTGTCATGGTTGATAATAAGTAAAAATGGATGAACTCCAAAGTGGTCCCCTTATGGTGAAAGCCCTCACGGGAAGACACTTTGCGGATTGAGTTATCCTAGAAGTATGGTCAGAGAACCCATGATTATTTGTGGAATAATGAGATGAAGGTCAGTGAATTTGTCAGTGAAACTATCCTATATGTACATTTCTTGTCATTCCATTTTTGGTGGTATGTGGAACGTCACATAACTCCTCACGGTTTGAGAGTTATAGCCTTGCGAAGTTGGAGGACCCTCATATGTCATCTAGAAGTCGCAAAAGGTCAAAGTAGTCAAAGTGGTTTAAGATATTTTAGAAGGTAAATAATAAAGTGAAGTGATGAGTGTACTATAATTCAAAGTGAATACAAAATAAATTATTTAAATAATAAATTTAATGGAGAGATTAGAAGTGGGTTAACCCTAAAATAAGGAAAGTGGACAAAGTAACCTAGAAGATGTTTTTAAGGAAGCTACTTGGAGAGTATAAATACAAGGCAAGGCTCTCTCATTTTAAATCACACTTGAGAATATTGAATATATATATGTTTCTAAGGTAACCAAAGGATGTATAAGCCTAATTTCAGAGGGAAGGTGAAGAAAAGAAGGCCGAAATTCAAGGGAGGATAAATTCTTTTGATGATGCTTTCTAAGGTATGTTATTTACAGGTCATCTCACCATTTTCGTGATAATTTTTTTCTACAATTATTCAGACCATGAAATTGATATGCCATTGAGGAAACATATCCAAGTATCTGTGGTAAAAAATTCATCTTGTGGGTTGTTTTATTTTTGGAGTTACACTCCGTGGAAAATAAGGTTTGTGGCTAGTCGTGAAACTAGTCTAAAACAAGTGTTTTGGGTAAAAATGTCATAACTTCTTCATAACAGATCCAAATTCAGTAAGACCAAATGTGTTGGTTAGAGTACCATCTATATTATTATTTTTAACATTTTCAGATCCATTCAAAAAATATTCTGTGTGGGGCACACTCTACAAGGTCGCTCTCTAGAATAAGCCAAAATTTAGCAAGGTATGCCATTTTTTCTATAACTCCTTTTTCGAGAGGTTACAAGTAGTGAAACTTGGAGGAATTGCATAAAACATAGTAAAGAAAATTTTGTATAATTTTTATATCTTTATTCATTACATGAACATAGTTATTATTATTTCAATTTAGGGTTGTTGACTAATCCAAAACTAGTCATGTGAGACTGAAGAAAAGTTTGATGAAAATGCCAGACTCTTGTTGTTAAAGTTAAGGAAGGTTTTCAAGTATGTGATCATATACACCAGGTCTATTACAGAGTTACAAATCATATTTTGATGATGAAATAGATGAGGGATTTTGTTTGAGGTACATGTTGGGTACATGGTTGAGACAAGTAGTTGATGAGTTGGCACATACATGAGCTGTATAGTTCATGATGTTGGTACATATTGATGAGTCATATTTTATGAGTAGTTGAAACATGATTGGTACATATTTGGTACATGGTTGGATGCACTTGCTTATGGTACAAGTTTATTACATGTTGTTTGGTATAGGTTGGTGCATGGTTGATGCACTTGTTTATGATACAGGTTGATTATAGGTTGAGGTAAAGGTTGATGCATGGTTCATGTTTATTGGTACAAGTTTAGAGCAGTATATCTCACAATGATAGTGTGACAGTGGTTCCATCATTCTACTTCTACTTCAGGGTGGTTGGACAGGGCAAGGACAGGTAGTTGTAGCCACCTTTTGGTTGTAGTCAGAGAACATAGGGGGTTGTAGCGTCCTTTTGGTTGTATCCAGAGAATTGGGGACTTGGAGCTTCCCTCAGGTTGTAGCCCGAGAAAATAGGGGGTTGGATCCTCCTTCCATTTGCAGCTTGAAAACAAAGGAAGTTGGTGCTTCCAATGAATGTAATTCTTCAAGACATATAAGAAAAAACATTCCGTGGTTTAATCCCTCTTTGGGTTTCCACGTAAAACACTGGTGTACTATGTATGTGTATGATTGTTCATTTGTTTATTTCTCATTATTGGATGATAATTCTACATTGATATAACACTTGGATTATTTGGTTAAAAATGATTATAATTGCTCTATTACTGCTTCACNCCTCCTCTCAGTAATCCAACAATTGGTTTTAGAGTAGGTTGCTTCAGAAATCAGTTTAACCACTGAAAGGTAGATCATGGAGAGCAACAACTTGTATAAAAATGGAATAACATAGTTTGATGGACATAATTGTTCTTTTTGGAGCATAAGAATGGAGACATATATACAGGCACATGGATTTGAAATTTGTCAATCAATTGTATATGGATACACAACACCAACAGTTCCACCAACAAATGACAAAGCAGTGAAACTTGATCAAAATAATTCCAAAGCCACAAATGCAATTTTGAATGGTCTTAGTGAAATGGTATTCACCAAAGTTGCACATTGTAAATCCGCTAAAGAGATTTGGGACAAGCTTCGAAATATTTATGAAGGAGATTCAAAATTCAAAGAAGCAAAGCTTCAAACTTACAGAGGTCAGTTCGAACAACTAAAGATGAAGGAAGATGATAATATTGCAGCCTACTTCTTACAAGTCAATGAAAAAGTGAATGCAATCATAGGATTGGGAGAAGAAATCAAAGAATTTGTAATTGTTCAAAAGGTACTAAGATCTCTTCCTATGAAATTTGACTGTTAGATATCAGTACTAGAAGAAAGATCAGATCTAAAATCAATAAGCAAGGATGAACTGCATGGAATATTCATAGCATATGAAATGAGAACAGAACAAGAAAATCCAGATGTAAAAGAAGCAACCTTCTCCCCCATACTGGGTTGTAGAGTGCCTCTCGACGTAATGAATATAACTTTATTGGTTGATTAATAATAATTTTTATGTCAAATTTATTCATATAATTATTCATTCATATAAATATATGATATTGATTGTTTGAAGATATATTTATGGGAAAGATGAATGTTGCAAACCAAAAAATCCATTAACGAATGTCATAATCCTACATAACCCTCCATGGATGTCGCAATGTGACAACATCTTTTATGAATGTCACAATGTGACACCACATTTATTAATATCATATTGCGAAAAAACCCTTATTGAACATCGCAATGTGCCATGACATTTGATGAATGTTGCAATGTGACATAGTTGTTACACGACAAGATGAATGTTGCAATTTGAAATAACCATAATGGAATGTCACAATCCAACATAACCGTCAATTAATGTCATAATGTGACAAAATCCTTTATGAATGTCATAGTGTGACATCACATTTGATTGACACCACAATGTAACATAACCATTCATGAATGTAAGAAGCCGACACAAGTCAACCAAGATGGATGTCTCAATGTCACATAACCATTGAGAAAATCACAATCAAACATATTGATATTATTAAGTAAGCCAAAATAAATGTCACAATATGACATAACCATTGAATATTTTCACAACACAATAAAACCCTTGATGAGCATTGTAATGTGACAAAACCCTTAATAAATGTCACAATGTGACATCACATTTTATTAGTGTCACAATGCGACAAAACCCTTAATGAACATCACATTTGACATGAGATTTAATGAATGCCATAATGTTACATATCCATTAACATGGCAAGATGAATGTATCAATTCGAAATAACCAGTAGGCAATGGAAATATTTCACATAGAATAAGCCAAAATGAAAGTCACAATCTGACATAACCATTGAAGAATGTCACAACCCGACATAACCCTTGATGAATGTTGCAATGAAACAAAACCTTTAATGAATGTCACAATGTGACAACACATTTCATTAATGGAACAATGCAACAAAACACTTAATGAACATCACAATGTGACACAAACTTTGATGAATTCCACAATGTGACATGGTTGTTAATGCGACAAGATGAATGTCACTATACGAAAGAGCCATTAAGGAATGTCGCAATCCAACATAACCCTTGATGAATTTCACAATGTGACAACATCCTTTATGAATGCCACAATGTGACATCACATTTCATTAATGTCGCAATGTGATAATACCCTTAATGAACATCATAATGAGACATGAAATTTGATGAATGTCGCAATGTGATGCAGTTGTTAGCATGGAAATATTATTTTTTCAATTCGAAATAACCATAAGGGAATGTTGCAATCCAACATAACCCTCAATGAATGTTGCAATGTGATCAACACCACAACATGACATAATATTTGATGAATGTATAAAGTTGACTTAACTCAACTGAGATGAATGTCTTAGTGTCACATAACCAATGAGGAACATCACACTCAAACATATGCATATTATAAAGTAATCCAAAATTAATGTTAGAATCTGTCATAACCATTGAAATATGTCACAAACCAACAAAACCCTTGATGAACGTTGCAATGTGACAAAACCCTTAATAAATGTCACAATTTGACATCACATTTGATTAACGCCACAATGTGACAAAAATCATAATGAACATAACAATGTGACATGACATTTGATGAATGCCACAATGTAACATAGCCATTAACGTGGAAAGATGAATGTCACATTCTGAAATAGACATTAAGAGACCAAACAAATTGACATAAAATTGGCTGAGATGATTGTCACAATGTGACATAACCATGCTCAAATGTTGTAATCCAAAATAACCCAAGAACAACAAAACCCTTGATGAACATTGCTATGCGACAAAACCCTTAATAAATGTCACAATTTGACATCATATTTGATTAACGTCACAATGTGACAAAAACTATAATGAACTTTGCATTGTGGTAGGACGTTTGATGAATGCCACAATGTGACATAGCCATTAATGTGGAAAGATTAATTTCACAATCTAAAATAGAAATTAAGAAACCAAACAATTTGACATGAACTTAGCTGAGATGAATGTCACAATGTGACATAACCATGCTCAAATGTCGTAATCCAAAATACCTAAAACAAATGTTGCAATGACACAGAACCCTTGATGAATTTCATAATACTACATCACCTTTGATAAAATCTGCAATTTGACATAACTATTAACAATATTGTTAAACCATTAACCCTCACCAATGACAATCAAACACCATATTCAACCATAATGAACAATGGTCAACCAAAGTCAACTAAACTTCATGCGAGATAGGCCTGATGACCATCACAATGCAACATAGCCATTTGTGATTCAAAACACAAATTTTTTACATAAGTGAGTGAAGATGAATGTTACAACTTAACATAACTATTGAGGGAAGCGGGTTATGGCCAACCAAAGTTAACAAAACTCAATGAAACATAACCATTGGTGATCATTAGAATGCAACATATATTAAGGAACATAGAAATTTAACATAAAGTAATCCAAAATGAATAACCGGTCACCTTAATAATATTGTACAACTAGGATAAATTAGATTGTAGTCATAAAAAATACTCATTTAAAAAAAACAAGAAAAAAAATATAAATCATTAATATTAGATCGTTATAATATTAATGTTATAACCATTATTAATAATAATAATATATTTTATTATTATTATTATTATTATTATTATTATTATTATTATTTAGTATAGTATTATTCAACCAACTATAGCAATATGAATGTCACAATCTGAAATAACCATTAAGTAATGTGTGACATCACATTTGATCGACACCACAATGTGACATAACCATTCATGAATGTAGGAATCCAACATAATTCAACCAATATGGATGTCTTAATTTCAAATAAACATTGATAACATCACAATCAAACATATACATATTATAAAGTAATCCAAAATGAATGTTACAATCTAACATAACCATTGAAGGATGTCACAACCTGGAAAAACCCTTGATGAATGTTGCAATTGGACAAAAACCTTGATGAACCTTGCAATTGGACAAAATCCTTAGTAAATGCCACAATGTGACATCACATTTGATTAATAACACAATGTGATGAAAACCTTAATGAACATTGCAATGTGACTTGACATTTGATGAATGCCACAATGTTACATTACCATTAACATGGCAAGGTGAATGTCTCAATCTGAAATAACCATTAAACAATGCAATAATTTTACAAAACTAATCCAAAATGAAAGTCACAATATGACATAACCATTGAAGAATGTTACAACCCAACATAACCCTTGATGAACATTGAAATGCGACAAAACCCTTAATGAATGTCATAATGTGATATCACATTTCATTAAAGCCACAATGTGACAAAACCCTTACTAAACATCGCAATGTGCCATAACATTTGATGAATTTACAAATGTTATATGGTCATTAATGCAACAAGATGAACGCCACAATCTAAAATAACCATTAAGAAATGTGTGCCATCACATTTGATCGAAAAAACAATGTGACATAACCATTCATGAATGTAGGAAGCCGACATAAGTCAACCAAGATGGATTTATTAATGTCAAATAACCATTGAGAACATCAAAATAAAACATATCCATATTATAAAGTAAGCTAAAAGGAATGTTACAATCTGACATAACCATTGAAGAATGTCACAATCTAACAAAACCCTTGATGAACGTTGCAATGCAACAAAACCATTAATAAATGTCACAATATGACATCACATTTAATTAATGTCACAATGAAATGAAACTCTTAATGAACATCACAATGTGACTTGACATTTGATGAATGTTACAAAGTTACATTACCATTAACATGGCAAGGTGAATGTCACAATCCAAAATAACCATTAAGCAACACAACAATTTCACATAAATTGAGCCAAAATGAAAGTCACAATCTGAAATAACCATTGAAAAATGTCACAACCCAACATAACCCTTGATTAACATTGTAATGTGAAAAAACCCTTAATGAATGTCACAATGTGACATCATATTTCATTAAATCCACAATGCGACAAAAACCTTACTGAACATCACATTTGATGAATGCTCCAATGTGACACGATCATGAATGCAAAAAGATGAATGCCACAATATGAAATAACCATTAAGGAATGTGTGACATCACATTTGATCAACACCACTGACACCAACCTCCCCCCCTTCACCTTCTTTGGGGATGGCTCGACCTCTTGGTGTAGGATCGTTCAAATCTTCGAGTCGAATGACTCGTTAGGCTCCTGATGGAACCAAATTGGTTTTGTCACAAGCCCTTTCTACTTCCTTGTTATCCGCGATGTGATACCTACACACCCTTCCTTAGCGCTTTCGAATATTGCGTCGATTTCCTTAGCCTCGCTACTAAGCTCCTCCTCGATATGACTACAAATTGTGACCGCAAGTTAATTCCCTTCATGATCTCACACTTCGAGACTTTTGTGAGCTGCTTCCTCCTCCCATGATTTCCGAATCAACGAATACTCTGGGACCAGATCTATGGTCCTCGTTCCTCTCGCAATCAATGACTGTGATCGAATTGTGAGTTGGATTTCGTGAGTCTTGACTCCCCCCAACTCTACTTTTCTGACTTGCGAACCAGCGATGCACTATTCCCCTGCCATGCATCCTTCCATATCTAACGGACTAGATTAATATCGCTCTTCACGACTTCGCAAATATCCTTGTTCACTCCCACAAACCTCCTGAAGTTTCTTCTCCCAAACCTTGTGATCTTCTGCCACCTCTCTTCTCCTTGATGATGGGTAACATCTTCGTTTCGGGACTTCGGAAAGTCCTCGACTCCTTTTCTGCACTTAGCACAATTTTTCTTTCGAGACTTAGACGGTTCTCGAAACTCCTTTCTGCACTCCTTGCAGTATTCTGCACAAACTTCCTTCTGTGACTTTGTTTGGCTTGAAAACCTCCACTGCTTCAAGTTCCACTGTGAGCTTCTCTTTGCCCTCCTGGCAGTATTTCTCCCTTGCCTCTTAGCTTATAAGTTGAAATCTAGATACCTTAAGTGCACTCCTTGCACTGGCTAAGTTATTCGACGATTTCTCCCTCGACCTTGTAGAAATTTTAAGGAATCTCCTTCCCTTTGTCCATGCACTTCTTGTAAAACCTTGCTTCACCAGAATGTTCAACAATTCTGGGATTCTCCTACACCTTCAGCTGTGTAGTTCCTGGGTATGCTCACACAAGCTCGATGCCCTCCTAGCAGAGCAGTCCAGAGTGTTCAATAACTCTCCGCTATGCCTCTCTCCACACAGTCTTTATTTTTAAGGGACCTAACCACCTTGAAATTTCTCCTTGAGTCTGTAAGTAAATATGGTGTGCCCATGTGGCAGCTTCTCTTCTGACTCCACTGAGCCCACACCCGTATTTATTGCATTGGCTTACATAGTTTTCCAGCTCTGTCACGCACTACTTGCACTTAGCCTAGAGAACCGGACTTAACTTAACACACTCGCAGATAGAAAATTGTACCTCTATCCCTACAGAGGATTTCTAACATCCATCTACAATTCACAAACATGTAAAAGACATTCACAACACAACATCCATTACACAGAAAGATAAAACAAGAAAAAATGTCATTTTCTATTAATGGTGGAATGCCAAATTACAATGATAGAGTCTGATCTACAACCGAGTCTCAACTCTCTACATCTCTCCTTACAACCCGACTTGTCTAACCCAAAACCGACCTAACCTCCTATCCTCTCACCTCTACTTTGAAAATAATAAAGGATTCATACAAGAGGGGCTCCCTGAGCTTCCCTCGCAAGCTACCTAATGGTGTTAGATCACCATCCCTAAGGTTTATCAAAAGGCCAAATTAAAATGATAGTAATTTTCCCCCAAATTGGATGTATATCCAATTCACCGTTAGCCTATTAATGACTACCTCATCTCCTAATCATGCAAAGGCACAATTATTCTCTTCCAGCTTGTCTCCAATTCATGCCTGGATCATGCCTTGATTCCTCGAGGAAAATTTGGATGCACACCACACGTGTAAATGAGTTGGCGCATGTTGAGATGGAGCAATGATCCTGCATCATACTCCATAGCGGAAAAAATCATGAGCTCCCGCTCATGAGCTTTCCAACGTGCCTGAAATCCACCTGTATCCAAAACTTTCTCTTGGAGTTGTCCCTCGTCTCCTCTGCTTCAGCACAGCTGCTACTGCATCATCCCTGTTGATCATGTAGGTTTCCTTTCATCTAGTTTCCTCGTGTTGACCGATTCCTCTGCCGACTCTAACATCAGTTCTCTAATCTCCTCGATTACTTTGTCCAGCTACTCCCCTGGCTGGTATTGCAGACTAGCTTGTTGCACTCTCTCCTTGTCGATGGGAATATTGCGCCGATTTCCTTAGCCTCGCTACTAAGATCCTCCTTGATATGACTGTGGACTGCAACCATGGGTCAATTCCCTTCGCGATCTCACACTTCGATACTTTCGTGAGCTACTTCCTCCTCCTTCCACGATTTCCAAATCGATGAATACTCTGGGCCCAAATCTACGGTCCTCGTTCCTCTTGTGATAAATTGTTGAGATCGAATCGCGAGTTGGACTTCGAGAGTCCTGACTCACCCCGAATATTCTTTTCTGACTTGCAAACGAGCGATGCACTAATCCCCTGCCATGCATCCTTACAGATTTAACAACCTAGATTAATATCTCTCTTCGTAACTTCGCGAAAATACTTGTTCTCTACCACAAACCTCTCGAAGTTCCTTCTCCCAAACTTCTCGATCTTCTACCACCTATATTCTCCTTGACGATGGGTAAAGTCTCCATTTTGGGACTTCAAAAATTCTTCCACTCCTTTTTCACACTTAGCACAATTTCTCTTTCGAGACTTAGACGGTTCTCGAAACTCCTTTCTAAACTCCTTGTAGTGTTCTGCACAAAATTCCTTCTATGACTTTGTTCCGCTTGAAAACCTCCACGGATTCAAGTTTCATTGTGAGCTTCTCTCTGCCCTCTTGGAAGTCTTTCACCCTCCCTTATGAGCTTATAAGGTGAACTCTATATACCTTAGGTGCACTCCTTGAACTGGTTCATTTCTTTGACGGTTTCTCCCTCGGCCTTGTAGAAAGTTTAAGGCATCTCCTTCTCTTTGTCGATGCACTTCTTGTAAAACTTTCCTTCACCATAATGTTCAACAATTCTGGGATTCTCATACACATTTAGTTGTGTAGTTCCTGGGTATGCTCATGCAAGTGCGATGCCCTCCTGACAGAGTAGTCTAGAGTGTTCAGTAACTTTTCCGTGTCTCTCTCCACATAGTCTTTATTTTCAAGGGACCTAACCACCTTGAAATTTCTCCTTGAGTTTGTAAGTAAATATGGCATGCCCGCCTGACAGCTTCTCTTCTGACCCCACTAAGCCCAAAACCGCACTCCTTGCTTCATCTTACAGAGTTTTCCAGCTCTGTTGCGTACTCCTTGCACTTAGCCTAGAGAACTAGACTTAACTTAACACTTAGCCTAGAGAACCAGACTAAACTTAACACATTCACAACACAACATCCATTACATAGAAAGATAAAACAAGAAAAATTGTCATTTTCTATTAATGGTGGAATGCCAAATTACAATGATAGAGTCCGAGCTGCAACTGAGTCTCAACTCTCTGTATCTCTCCTTACAACCTCGCTTGTCAAAACCAACCTAACCTCTTATCGTCTCACCTCTACTTTGAAAATAATACAAAGATTCATACAAGAGGGGCTCCTTGAGCTCCCCTCGCAAGCTACCTAATGGTGTCATATCACCATCCCTAAGGTTTATCAAAAGGCCAAATTACAATGATAGCAATATACCCCCAAATAAGACATAGATCCAATTCACCATCAACCTATTAATGGTAGCCTCATCTCCTAATCATGCGAAGGAAGGATTCTGCTCTTCCATCTTGTCTCCAATTAATGCCTGGATCACACCTTGGATCCTCGAGGAAAATTTGGATGTGTACCACACGTCTAAATGAGCTGGCGTGTGCTGAGATGGAGCGATGCTCCTGCATCATACTCCACAGTGGAAAAAATCATGAGCTCCCACTCATGAGATTTCCAACGTGGATGAAATCCACCTGGATCCCAAACTTTCTCTTGGAGTTGTCCCTCAAATCCTCTACTTCGCCACTACTTCTACTGCATCATCCCTACTTCTCATGTAGGTTTCCTTTTGTCCATCTTCCTCATGCTGATCAATTCCTTTGCCATCTCCAACATTAGTTCTCTGATCTCCTCGATCACTTTGTCCAACTACTCCCCTGGCTGGTTTTTCTATTGCAGACTAGCTTGTTCCACTCTCTCCTTGTCGATGGGAAAATCACGCTGAATTCCCAAGAAATATTGTTCCTTCATGGTCTTAGGTTTCCACTCTGCTGTAGTCTCCACTCCTGTGGGCTCCGTATCACTTAATTTTTGCTCAGATACCACTTCTCCTAACAGATTTTCTCCTACTAGTCCTTCGGTTGTTCCCATTCCAACTTCCACTAGTTGTGATTTGTGAGGGTGTATCTCTTATGTCATCACTATTCCTTGGAAGCCACCCCCTATTTCTAAATTGACCAACCAATCCTCTAGTGCCTTCAAATCCAATTCCCACTGAGTGAATAACTCAACTGGGTGTTCTCCTTTTGTTGGGACATACATCAGTATCTGTTCTGTTTCCTCCATGACAGTCTCCGCTGGTTGTCCTTCTGTTGCCTCTACAAACTCTATGTTAGCCTCTCCTCATCCACTTGGTAGGAATATCTCGACTGCTCCAATCATCATAACATTCTTCCAATCCTTCTTCTCTATGAAAAAAGTTTGAAACTTCTCATCATCTTCATTCACGCGGCTCACAGTTCCGTGCAAACTTTCACCTGAGTGAGGTTTCTCTCTTACCTCTACTTTTGCCAATGAACCCTTTGCTGAGCTCATCTATTCTCCCTTTCCCACCTCGTATTCTGGTATGTCTCCTCTTCCCACCTGGAATTTTATGAGATCCACCAAACCCTGCTCATTTCCCACCTGGAAATCTATGAGTCTCTTGCCAGATCTCTTTCCCTCATGACTGAGGTTTTCAACATCCCTCAGCCACCTCTTTAACGTCTATTGCTACCTTCTGGCCAAATTTTTTTGAACAGGCCATATGGTTGTCCTCTTCAAAGGCCATCCATACCTCCAATGTACCTTTGACTCATGTTGCATCCTGAATGCAAGCTTCTCCATCTGTGCTCGAATTTCACTAAGCTCCTTGTCGATCTACACCTTGCTCTGCTGCGACCAGACTTCTCCTCGACCATGATTATGACTATCAATGGCCATATAATTTTGTCCTTATCCCACCTTCCTGATTACCATCCACTACATGCATTGAAACAATTCCAACCAGAGCATCGCACTCTCTCTCCATGGCTTACAAAAAAAAATTCTGCAACTGCTCCTTCACCTCCTTCTCTCTGTTTGAGAGAAATCAAGTTCTGATACGACTCTTGTATCAGAATATCTCTTGCATTTATTTTTTCCCACACTCTGTGGATGATTTCAATCTCTGATACCACATCTGATGGAAACCTCCCCCCCCTTCACCTCCTTCGAGGCTGGCTCGACCTCCCAGTCTAGGATCGTTCAAATTTTCGAGTCGAATGACTCATCAGGCTCCTGATGGAACCAAATTGTTTTTTTTCATAGGCCCTTTCTACTTCCTTTGTATTCACGATGTGATACACACAGACCCTTCCTTAGCACTTTCGACTCTTGCACCGATTTCCTTAGCCTCTCTAATAATCTCCTCCTCAATATGATTGCGGACTGCAACTGCGGGTCAATTCCCTTTGCGATCTTTCACTTTGAGAATTCTGTGAGCTGCTTCCTCCTCCTTCCTCGATTTCTGAATCGATGAATACTACGAGACCAGATCTACAGTCCTCGTTCCTCTCACGATTTGGAATTCAAGAGTCCTGACTCCCCTCGACTCTTCTTTTCTGACTTGCGAACCAGTGATGCATTGATCCCCTACCACATGTCCTTCGATATATAACGACTTGGATTAATATCGCTCTTCGTAACTT
>ML791289.1:290422-306136 GCA_009831015.1 Picea engelmannii
AGTCTGTAAGTAAATCTGGCATGCTTGCTTGGCATCTTCTCTTATACCTCCACTGAGCCTAGACCCACACTCCTTGCATCATCTTACATAATTTTCCATCTCTGTCGCACACTCCTTGCACTTATCTTAGAGAACCAGACTTAACTTAACACACTCGAGGATAGAAAACTGTACCTATATCCCTGCAGACGATTTCTAACATCCATCTACAATTCACAAACATGTAAAAGACATTCAAAACACAAAATCCATTACACAGAAAGATAAAAAAGGAAAATATGTCATTTTCTCTTAATGGTGGAATGCCAAACTACAATGATAGAGTCTGAGCTGCAACTGAGTCTCGGTTCTCTGTATCTCTCCTTATAACCTGGCTTGTCTAACCCAAAACTGACCTAACCTCCTATCATCTCACCTCTACTTTGCAAATAATACAGATATTTATACAAGAGGGGCTGCTTGATCTTCCCTCGCAAGATACCTAATGGTGTCATATCACCATTCCTAAGGTTTATCGAAAGGACAAATTACAATGATATCAAATTGCCCCCAAATCGGACGTAGATCCAATTCACCGTCAGCCTATTAATGACAACCTCATTTCCTAATCGTACGAAGGCACGATTATGCTCTTCCATCTTGTCTCCAATTAATGCCTGGATCACACCTTGGATCCTTGAGGAAAATTTGGATGCACACCATGCGTGTAAATGATCTAGCACATGCTGAGATGGAGTGATGCTTCTACATCATACTCCACAATGACAAAAATCATGAGCTCCCACTCATGAGATTTATAATGTGGCTGAAATCCACCTAGATCCAAAAATTTCTCTTGGAGCTGTCCCTTTGCTCCTTTGCATCACCACTGCTGCTGCTACATCATCCCTGCTGCTCATGCAGGTTTCCTTTCCTCTAGCTTCCTCGTACTGACCGATTCCTCTATCGACTCCAGCATCAGTTCTCTGATCTCCTCGATCACTTTGTCCAATTGCTTCCCTGGCTAGTTTTTCTATTGAAGACTATCTTGTTGCACTCTCTCCTTGTCGATGGGAAATTCACGCTGAATTACCAAGACATATTCTTCCTTTGTGGTCTTATCTTGCAACTCTGCTGCAGTCTCCACTCCTATAGGCTCCTTATCACTAAATTGTTGCTTAGCTACCACTTCTCCTAACATATTTTCTCTTGCCATACCTTCAACTGTTCCCATTCTAGCTTATACCAGTTGTGATTCATGCTGGTGTATCTCCTCCGAAATGGATATTCCTCAGAAGCCACCCCTTGGTTTTGGATTGACCAACCAATCATGTAGTGCCTTCAACTCCAATTCCAATTAAGCATCACAACAATTTCACATAAAATGATCCAAAATGAAAGTCACAACCTGACATGACCATTGAAAAATGTCACAAACCAACATAACCCTTGATTAACATTGTAATGTGACAAAACCCTTAATGAATGTCACAATGTGACATCATATTTCATTAAATCCACAATGCGACAAAAACCTTACTGAACATCACATTTGATGAATGATCCAATGTGACATGATCATTAATGCAACAAGATGAATGTCACAATATGAAACAACCATTAAGGAATGTGTGACATCACATTTGATCAACACCATTGAAGCCAACCTCCCCCCCCTTCACCTCCTTTAGGGCTGGCTCGACCTCCCAGTCTAGGATTGTTCAAATCTTCGATTCGAATGACCTGTCAGGCTCATGATGGAACCAAATTGGTTTTGTCACATGCCCTTTCTACTTCCTTGGTATCCACGATGTGATACCTGCAAACCCTTCCTTAGCGCTTTTGAATCTTGCACCGATTTCCTTAGGCTCGCTACTAAGATCCTCCTCGATATGACTACAGATTGTGACCATAGATCAATTCCCTTCACGATCTCTCACTTCGATACTTTCACGAGATACTTCCTCCTCCTTCCCCTATTTCCAAATTAGATAATTCTTTGGGACCAGATCTATAGTCCTCGTTCCTCTCAAGATTAATGGTTGCGATCAAATTGCGAGTTGGACTTCACGAGTCCTGACCCCCCTGACTCTACATTTCTAACTTGAGAACCAATGATGCACTAATCCCATGCCACACGTCCTTCCAGATATAACATCCTGGATTAATATCGCTCTTTGTGACTTCATGAAAATCCCTGTTCGCTCCCGCAAACCTCCCAAAGTTCCTTCTCCCAAACCTCTTGATCTTTCACCACCTATCTTCTCCTTGAGGATGGGTAAATTCTCCCTTTTAGGACTTTGGAAAGTCCTCCACTCCTTTTTCACACTTATCACAATTTATCTTTTGAGACTTAGATGGTTCTCGAAACTCCTTTTTGAACTCCTTGTAGTGTTCTGCACAAACTTCCTTCTGTGACTTTGTTCGGCTTGAAAACCTCCATGGATTCAAGTTCCGCTGTGAGCTTCTCTTTTCCCTCCTGGAAGTCTTTCACCCTACCTTTTGAGCTTATAAGGTGAACTCTAGATACCTTAGGTGCACTTCTTGCACTGACTCAGTTCTTTGACGGTTTCTCCCTCGACCTTGTAGAAAATTTAAGGCATCTCCTTCACTTTGTTGATGCACTTCTTGTAAAACCTTCCTTCACCATAATTTTCAGCAATTCTGGGATTCTCCTACACATTTAGTTGTGTAGTTCTTGGGTATGCTCATGCAATCTCGATGCCCTCCTGATAGAGTATTCCAGAGTGTTCAGTAACTTTGCACTGTGTCTCTCTCCACATAGTCTTTATTTTCAAGGGACCTAACCACCTTGAAATTTCTCCCCGATTTTGTAAGTAAATATGGTGTGCCCGCCTGACAACATCTCTTCTGACCCCACTGACCCTAGACCCACACTCCTTGCATCGGCTTACATATTTTTCCAGCTCTGTCGGGCACTTCTTGCACTTAGCCTAGAGAACCAGACTTAACTTAACACACTCACCAATAGAAAACTGTACCTCTATACCTGCAGACGATTTCTAACATCCATCTACAGTTCACAAACATGTAAAATACATTCACAACACAACATCCATTACATATAAAGATAAAACAGGAAAAACTGTCATTTTCTATTAATGGTGGAATGCCAAATTACAATGATAGAGTCCGAGCTGCAACTGAGTCTCAGCTCTCTGTATCTCTCCTTAAAACTTGGTGTTGGTTTTACATCATATAAGATATAATTGATATTTTATTACAATGATGAGTGTTCCATATATATAGGGAACATAAGGTGATCATCCATGAAAGGACGAGTCCCTTGAATAATCAATAACTATTTGTTATTATCATTTACTTATTATATAATATATATAATAATTAATAATAATTATATTATTAATTATTATCTTTAGAGAATATCTTCCCAATGTTGTCCAAACATCAACACTCCCTCTCAATGAGGGAGACATTATGCAATATGCCACTCTTGTCTTTGAAGTATACAAACTTCACCCTAGACTCATGACACTTGTCTGTCAGTTTTGGGAGACATCTCTCTCCCACCTGAACCGAGGAGAAAATCCTTCTATGACTCTCCCTCTGAAACAATTAATTCAGGCTCACTCTGGGTCTGCACGTAATAACATATAGCATCTTGAGTCTTTATCATTCCTTGTCAAATCACTATGACTAGGACAAAGACTATACCAAGATCTTTCACCATAGGCACACACCTATGAGTGAATGTCAACTTGATGCTAACTGCACATGGAAATCACTTCAAGCACCTCGACTCCATATTATTTCTTGTCATGGTCAAGGAAGGACTCTGTCTGGGCCCATTTATCATCAGTGCACCTTTGTGATAAATGTATCCTATCTCCCTTGGTTTGCAGCCCAATGTAAGAGAAGTTATGCCCAATGTTGAAACATCAACACTCCCTCTTAGCTAGGGAGGTATCTTTCCATAGTAGTACACAACTACTGTCCAAAGACACGCACTCTTCGACAGTGGTACATAACCACCATAATAGTAAAATATTTGTCACACATGGCACTCCCATGTGGACTTCTAGAGGCTACTCCTCTAGGAGCACTTAGGGTCAACTCCCCATAGTGTGAGACATCAAGGGTCAACTCCCTTGACATGTCCTCATGTTCTATGAACATGGGATGATGGGCTATAAGCCCAAATGCACTTATTCCTTCTCGAATAAGTTTTCCACTTATCCCTTCTTGGATAAGTGTCCTCAAAGATCAACTCAACTCAATTCATAGAGGAGTACGATCTAGAGAAAGTTTGTCACACATGGCACTCCATGTGGATTTCTAGAGGCTACACCCTCTAGAAACACTAGGGTCATGATGGGACGTGTCCTCATGTTCTCTCCACAAGGGACATTGGGTTATAATCCCAACCGCACTTATCCATTCTCAGATAAGTTCCCCACTTATCCCTTCTTGGATAAGTGTCCTCACAGATAAACTCAACTCAATTCATAGAGGAGTACGATATGGAGAAATTTTGTCACACATGGCACTCCATGTGGACTTCTAGAGGCTCCACCCTCTAGAAACAATAGGGTCAACTCCCATAGTGTATGACGCCAAGGGTCAACTCCCTTGACATGTCCTCATGTGCTCTCCACATGGGACATTGGGTTATAAGACCAACCACACCTATCCCTTCTCGGATAAGTGTCATCACAGATCAACTCAACTCAGTCATGGAGTAGTACAATCTGGAGAATGTCTCAGGAAGATGCAAACATCAACACTCCCTCTCAGCGAGGGAGGCATTCTTTGCCATGCCAAGTCTGTCACGAAAGTACTTGAACTTCATCTTGGTTTGGTAAGAACATCAACAACCTGCTCATCTGTAGGAAGGCACTGCACCAATACTTACTTCCTCTGCACCATGTCTCAGATGTAATGGTCCTTGATCTCAATGTGGTTCGATTTGTCATGAAACACCAGATTATCAGAGATCTCCACACAACTTTGGTTAACATAATGAATAATGGTGGAATCTAACACATGTTGGGATAGATCTGCAAAGAGCTTGTGAATCCACATTGCTTCACGGACTGTCATACTTAATGCAATGTACTCTGCTTCTATTGTTCTCAATGCCACAAAAGTTTGTTTCCTGTTACACCAGGAAACCATGGAAGATCCCAAAGTGAAGCAACACCTGAAGGTTCTCTTTCTATCCACTGCGCTCCCTGTCCAATTAGAGTCAATATATTTGTACCATATTATATCAATACTGGAAGTATATCTCAGACCATGGCGAAATGTGCCTCACAAGTATCTCAACACATGCTTCACAACAATCTAATGTTTCTATCTCGATTGGCACATAAATTGGCTAAGTGCACTCACTGCATAGAAAATATCTGGTCTGGTGTTAACGGGATACATCAATGATCCAATTAGTTGTCTATATGGGGTCGGATCAATCTCGTCAGAATCGGAAGAAAACACACATAGTTTCTTCATATTCGTCACCATAGGTGTAGTCATGAGTTTTAAGTTCAATAACTCAAACTTCTTCAATTTCTCAACTGTGTACTTCCCCTGACTCGGGAAGATCTCATCAGTTCTTTTCCACACCTCTAGTCCCAAGAATTAGTGAATCATACCAAGTTCCTTCATCTCGAACTCAAAGGCCAACACATACTTGCATTCAATAATAAGGCTCTCTGTACTGACTAGGAATAAATCATCAACATAGAGGACCAAAATCAAGGAATCACCATTAACAATCTTGTAGTACAGGCTAGAATTGACAACACTTTTGTTGAAGCCCCAAAATCATCAGGTTTCCATCAATCCTTGCATACCAAGCTCGAGGTGGTTGCTTGATTCCATACAAGGCCATTTTCAACCTGCACACATGAGACTACTTCTCATGTATCATGAAACCATCCAGTTGCTTGATGTATACTTCTTCCTCAATCTCTCTATTGAGAAAGGTTATCTTCACATCCATTTGATGTAGTTTCCAACCCATGGATGTTGCAAGGGAAATAATTGTCTAGATAGAAGTGTATCGAGGAACATGAGAAAATGTCTCCTCATAATCTATTCCCTCCACCTGAGAGAATCCTCTAGCAACAAATATCACTTTGTGCTTCTTGATACTCTCATTAGTTGTGTGTTTGATCTTATATATCCACTTGGAAGTCTCTACAGACTTTCCCTCTGGGAATCTATAACTGCTAAACACTGAGACTGAGAGTATCTTCTCTACTCTTTCAGCAACTGCCCTCCTCTGGGGCTGATCTATGTGGATTTGGATCCTCCACTCTCTCTCTACAATTGCTTCCTCTACAACTGCTCTATCTAGAATTGAGAGTGTCTCAATGATTGATCCCTCTGGAGCTGAAGGTGACTCATCCTTTGTCTCTACTCCCTCTAACACTGAAGGTAGATCTTACTTCTCTATAGGTAACTCAATCTCTGCTCTCGTAGTATGTAGTACTACGTTCCTCTCTCGGAGTGCCTCTACATACATTGGAACTGCTGCCATGCCTGCTCCCTCAAAATATCATGGCTCAACTCATGTACACAGATTGCTATAACTGCTCTCTCTGAGTTTCATATTTTATCTTCCTCTATCACAGGGTCCATCAACATAGCTTGCATTCATGGTTACTGAAAATGTCTCTTCTATTTGGCATGAGGAGGTACATTGATCCTAAAGACTACCTGTCTCTGAGCATCATTTCTGGTGATGTCACTCCATGACATCATGTTTGGAAGGTCATGTCCTCCATGTTTAATTGTTTGCAAGAGATAGATGATTCCCCTTGAGTCTTGACTTCAAAATAGATCATGATACCTTCCATGTGATCTCACTGTCCACTAACCAGGTCACCCTTCTGGAGACAGGGAAATAAGGGTTCTCATATCAAGGAGACCCTTGATATCCAATGCCTACTACAACCATTGTTGTCATATTCAAGTATTGACTGCTTATAATATTACATCATTGTCCCACACTAGAGAAAGACCGTCCATTGGTTCTATATCAATTTGCAGGAAAACAAATATGCACGAAAATAAGTTCTTCTTCGATCTCCGCCTATAGGCACAACACCAACAATGTCGTAGCAGAGGCTGATCTCCACTTTGTGTAGAGTCTTATTCTTCTAGTTTCATGTCAATGCAATCTCATGAAACTTTCAATTTGGTGGCACTCTTTTCTTTCCAAGTGAAATTCCCCCTTTTCTCCATGGGATTTCTTCATCAGAATTACATATGATCGATTTCTATGAATGCACTTAACATGAATTCATGGATACTTGGCAATTACATGTCGACATACCCTAGTTGAAGGCTCCTTCGTGAGGGTATTTTCTATGGGCGAGAGAAAGTGTACTAGCATTGGATTCGAGATCTTGGTGGATCCATCCCTTTTGTTGCTCGATGAGCCCACTTCAAGACTTGATTCTACATTTGCCACAAAACTCCTCCAACTTCTTCGAAGCATTGTGTAGGTAATTTTTTCTCACTTTTGGCAGCTTCAAGTCGTATGTTCCACATGTTCAATAAACTCGTACTCATCTCATAGGGTTTCCAAATCTACTTAGGAAAAGCAAAGGAAGAAATGGTGTAGTTTGCTTCCCTACGATTCATTCCCTAGCTAGCCATGAATCCCACCGACTTCTTATTGGAAAGCCAACCTTTAATTCTATGCATGACTTCCTTGGTCAATCCCTAGGCAAACTAACTTACACCCTAAAGAGATTCCAATTCGATATGGAGGTATCAAATATAGAAATGATTGAAATGAATAAATTGATTATGGATGCTTGGGAAGGGAAATTTTACATTTATCACGTAACAATTCAAGTCCTAAATATAAGAGGATGTCAACATGAAAGAATATATAAACTTTTTTTTTGTATAGTTCAATCAATCGACCTGACTTACATCCTTAATAATTGATTCCAATGATTGGCATGCATTATCCAGAGATTCTACTAGATCATGAACAACTGCCAGTTTATCCATGATTCAGTCTTTCACTTGGGACAAACTCCTCCGTATATCTGCAGCAACTCCCCTTGAAGCCTCCAACACGACTTTCCCCTTATTCCATAGTTGTGTGTGCTCAAATCTATTCTCCGACCCTTTGTCATTCATTTGAAAATCAAGGGCATGTTCAGGATAGTATAATTTTCCCTGTCTACTACCATTTTCCTCCTCTCCATCTTCTCCTTTTTTTTTTGCTTTTTCTTTTGACCATCAACATGAACTGAAAGCTCCAGAGAATACAATTTTCCAACTGAGATATAATTTTTCTTCCAATGTGTGCTTCTATCAGAAACATTTGGGGAGGACAATTGGGTTTTTCTAGTTCCATCACCCAACTCTTTATATGGAGGTGCATAGAGTTTTCCTTGACCAATTTTCTCTTGTTCCTTCTCTGGATCATTGTTGGCAATGTTGGTTTTTTTTTTTCCCTAGGCTTCCCATGAGGGAGTCAGCCCAGTCCTACTCTGATACCATGTTGGCTTTACATCATATAAGATATAATCAATATTTTATTACAATTATGAGTGTTCCATATATATAGGGAACATAAGGTGACCATCCATGAAAGGATGCATCCATTGAATAATCAATAACTATTTGTTATTATCATTTATTTATTATATAGTATATATAATAATAAATAATAATTATATTATTAATTATTATCTTTAGAGAACATCTTCCCGATGTTGTCCAAACATCAACACCTAGCTTGTCTTACCCAAAACCGACCTAACCTCTTATCGTTTCACCTCTACTTTGCAAATAATACAGAGATTCATACAAGAGGGTCTCCTTGAGCTCCCCTCGCAAGCTACCTAATGGTGTCAGATCACCATCCCTAAGGTTTATCGAAAGGCCAAATTAAAATGATAGCAATCTGCCCCCGAATCGAACGTAGATCCAATTCACCGTCAACCTATTAATGTGGACCTCATCTCCTAATCGTGCGAAGGAATGATAATGCTCTTCCATATTGTCTCCAATTAGTGCCTGGATCACACCTTGGATCCTCAATAGGGATGATTTTAAGGATGGAAATTTATTTTAAAATGTAGAAACCTTGGCAAATCTTAATAATCCTTCATATGACAACTATAAATATTTGGCGATATTTTTGTAAAAATATTCAAATTTCTAAGGATTTTATATAGTTTGTATAAAATTTTGGCGATTTGTAAGGTAAAATAATTTTATCCTATAGAATTTAGGCGAATCATTTTTAGAATAGTGAATCTTTTTTTGGGAAAACCATGGAAAATTATCCCATGAGCGAAATTTAGCCCCTAAAATCATCCTGGATCCTCGAGGAAAATTTGGATGTGCACCACGTGTGTAAATGAGCTAGCACGTGTTGAGATGGAGCGATGATTTTGCATCATACTCCACAGTGGAAAAAATCATGAGCTCCTGCTCATGAGATTTCCAACATGGCTGAAATCCACTTGGATCCCAAACTTTCTCTTGGAGTTGTCCCTCAGCTCCTCTGCTTCGCCACTGCTACTGCTGCATCATCCCTACTGCTCGTGCATGTTTCCTTTTGTCCAGCTTCCTCGTGCTGATCGATTCCTCTGTCGAATCCAACATCAGTTCTCTGATTTCCTCGATCACTTTGTCCAGCTGCTCCCCTGGCTGGTTTTTCTATTGCAAACTAGCTTGTTGCACTCTCTCCTTGTCAATGGGAAAATCACACTGACTTCCCAAGACAGATTCTTCCTTTATGGTCTTATATTGCCAATCTATTGTAGTATCCACTCCTATGGGTTCCTTATCACTGAATTGTTTCTCATCTACCACTTCTCCTAACAGATTTTCTCCTGCCAGTCCTTCAGTTGTTCCCATTCCAGCTTCCACTAGTTGTGATTTGTGCGGGTGTATTTCTTACGGCATGGCTATTCCTTGGCAGCCACCCCCTAGTTCTGGATTGAACAACTAATCCTCTAGTGCCTTCAAATCCAATTCCCACTGAGTGAATAACTCAACTAGGTTTTCTCCTTCTGTTGGGACATACATCAATATCTGTTATGTTTCCTCCATGACAGTCTCCACTGGTTGTCCTTCTGTCACCTCTACAAACTCTGTGTTAGCCTCTCCTCAGCCGCTTGGTAGGAATATATTGAATCCTCCAATGATCATAACATTCCTATGATCCTCATTCTTTGTGATGGAAGTTTGCAACTTCTCATCATCTTCATTCATGCAGCTCACAGTTCCGTGCAAACTTTCACCTGAGTGAGGTTTATCTCCTGCCTCTACTTTTTCCAATGAACCCTCTGTTGATCTCATCTATTGTCCCTTTACCACATGGTAGTCTAGTATGTCTCCTCTTCCCACCTGGAATTTTACGAGATCCACCAAACCTTTCTCATTTCCCACCTGGAAATCTATGAGTCTCTTTTCAGATCTCTTTCCCTCATAACTGAGGTTTTTAGCATCCCTCAACCACCTCTTTAACATCTGTTGCTACCTTATGGCCAACAACTTTTGAAAATTCCATATGGCTGTCCTCTTCAAAGCAAATCTGTACCTCCAATGTACCTTTGACTTCTGTTGCATCTTGAATGCAAGCTTCTCCATATGCGCTTGAATTTCACTAAGCTTGTTGTCCATCTCCGCCTTGCTCTTCTGCGAATATAATTCTCCTCGACCATGCTTATGACTATCAATGGCCATATCGTTTTGTCCTTATCCCACCTGCCTTCTTACCATCCATTGCACGCCTTGCAACAATTCCAATCAGAGAATTGCACTCTGTCTCCACGGCTTACAGTAAACAATTCTGCAACCGCTCCTTCGCCTCCTTCTCTCTGTCTGAGAGAAATCAAGTTTTGATACCACTCTTGTATCATACTATCTCTTTCATTTCTCTTCACCCAAACTCTGCAGATGATTTCAAGCTCTGATACCACATCTGATGCCAACCTCCCCCCACTTCACCTCCTTCAAGGCTGGATCGACCTCCCAGTCTAGGATCATTCAAATCTTCAAGTCGAATGACTTGTCAGGCTCTTGATGGAACCAAGTTGTTTTTTTTCATAGGCCCTTTCTACTTCCTTTGTATTCGCGATGTGATACTCGTGGACCCTTCCTTAGTTCTTTCGACTCTTGCATTGATTTCCTTAGCCTTTGTACTAAGCTCCTCCTCGATATGATCACAGAATGCAACCATAGGTCAATTCCCTTTGCGATCTTGCACTTCGAGAATTTCGTGAGCTTCTTTCTCTTCCTTCCTCGATTTCTGAATCGATGAATACTCTAGGACCAGATATACGGTCCTCGTTCCTCTCATGATTTGGACTTCAGGAGTCCTAAGTCCCCTTGACTCTTCTTTTCTGACTTTCAAACCAACAATGCGTTTATCCCCTGCCACACATCCTTCTAGATCTAACGACCTGGATTAATATCACTCTTCGTGACTTCATGAATATCCCTGTTCACTCTCGCAAACCTCCCAAAGTTCCTTCTCTTGAACCTCTTGATATTCTACCACCTTTCTTCTCCTTGATGATGGGTAACTTCTTTGTTTCGGGACTTCGATAAGTCCTCAACTCCTTTTGCGCACTTAGCACAATTTCTCTTTCGAGGCTTAGACGGTTCTTGAAACTCCTTTCTGCACTCCTTGCAGTGTTCTGCACAAACTTGCTTCTATAATTTTGTTCGGCTTGAAAACCTCCATGGCTTCAAGTTCTACTATGAGGTTCTCTTTTCCCTCCTAGCAATTTTTTGCCCTTCCTTATCGGCTTACAAGGTGAATTCTAGATACCTTAGGTGCACTCCTTAAGCTGGCTTAGTTCTTCAACGGTTTCTCCCTTGGCCTTGTAGAAAGTTTAAGGCATCTCCTTGCCTTTGTCGATGCACTTCTTTTAAAACCTTCGTTCACGAGAATGTTCAACAATTATGGGATTCTCCTACACCTTTAGCTGTGTATTTCCTGGGTATTCTCATGCAAGCTCGATGCCCTCCTGGCAGAGTAGTCTAGAGTGTTCAGTAACTCTGTGTTGTGTCTCTCTCCACACAATATTTATTTTCAAGGGACCTAACCACCTTGAAATTTCTCCCTGAGTTTGTAAGTAAATCTGGCATGCCCTCCTGGCGACTTCTCTTCTAAATCCACTGAGCCCAGACCCTCACTCCTTGCGTCGGCTTATAGAGTCTTACAGCTCTGTCACGTACTCCTTATACTTAGCCTAGAGAACCAGACTTAACTTAACACACTCGCAGATAGAAAACTATACCTCTATCCATGCAGATGATTTATAACATCCATCTACAATTCACAAACATGTAAAATAAATTCACAACACAACATCCATTACACAGAAAGATAAAACGGTTAAAAATGTCATTTTATATTAATGGTGGAATGCTAAATTACAATGATAGAGTCCGAGCTGCAACCGAGTCTCGACTCTTTGTATCTCTCCTTATAACCCAGCTTGTCTAACCCAAAACTGACCTAACCTCCTATCTTCTCACCTCTACTTTGCAAATAATATAGATATTCATACAAGAGAGGCTCCCTGAGCTTCCCTCACAAGCTACCTAATGGTGTCAAATCACCATCCCTAAGGTTTATCGAAAGGCCAAATTAAAATGATAGCAATTTGCCCCCAAATCGGACATAGATCCAATTTTTCGTCAGGCTATTAATGGAAACCTCATATCCTAATCATGTGAAGGCACGATTCTTCTCTTCCATCTTGCTTCCAATTAATGCCTGGATCACGCCTTGGATCCTTGAGGCAAATTTGGATGCACACCATGCATGTAAATGAACTGGAGCGTTATGAGATGGAGCAATGCTCCTGCATCAACCACAATGTGACGTAACCATTCATGAATGTAGGAAGTCAAAAAAAGTCAGTCGAAATGGATGCCTTAATGTCAAATAATCATTGAGAACATCACAATCAAACATATCCATATTATAAACTAATCCAAAATGAATGTTACAATATGACATAACCATTGAAGAATGTCACAACCCGAAAAAACCATTGATGAACGTTGCTGTGTGACAAACCCTTAATAAATTTCACATTGTGGCATCACGTTTGATTAATGTCACAATGCAACGAAAAACTTAATGAACATCATGATGTGACTTGACATTTGAAGAATTCCGCAATGTTACATTACCATTAACATGGCAAGGTGAATGTCTCAATCTTAAATAACTACCATGCAACTAAATAATTTCACACAAAGTAAGCCAAAATGAAGATCACAATATGACATAACCATTGAAGAATGTCACAACCCAACATAACCCTTAATGAAGACTACAATGCAACAAAACCCTTAATGAATGTCACAATGTGACATTACATTTCATTAAAGCCACAATGCGATAAAACCCTTACTGAACATCACAACGTGACATCATATTTGATGAACTCCCCAATATGACACGGTCATTAATGCAACAAGATGAATGCCACAATCTGAAATAACCATTAAGGAATGTCACAATCCAACATAACCTTATCAATTATAATATTATAATATTATCAACTATAAATTATAATATTATAATATTATATTATTAACGATAAAAAAAAAATTGTAAGTAAGAGAGAGTTACCTTCTATTATTCATGAAGACAAATATTACAAAATAGACAGGATCTGGGTCTCCATTAATGAAAACCAACCTAGACCTCTACCGAGATTGAATGTACTGTCTAGAATGCTTCCATAAAAGTTCCCCCCAACCAGAGCTAACACTATTGAACCTATCATCTAGGAACTAGATTCCACATCCAAATGAACAAAATTTACCAAAATAAGACTCCAACAAATGCCTTCATCAAGAGCTACCAATACTACTAGCATAGATCCCACTTGCAAGACTCTAGACACACAAACAAAAGACTCGAAACCATATAATTAAAGAGTCAGAGCTACCTACTTCATTTCTGGAAGTTGGGTTGACTTCCTCCATTAGTTCCCAAGATGATATAAATGGGAGGATAATAGGTGCACCTAGGAGTAGACCATATTACATTTCCTCCAGCAAAGGTGGGCCCATTTATTTACATTGACAGTGCAAAAGCAGATCCAATTTTGCTTCCATTCGCTCCATGTGGTGCCACAACTCTACATTGTCTCTTTTGTTGTTAAATAAGCAAATAATGGACTCCCAATGGAGCCTTTGAACCACCATGATCTAGAGAAAAAGAGGGACAATTGAAGGAGAACCATAAATATGGATCCTCTGAGGGAATAAAACACTCCTCATTCCAAGCCAACAACCCACCGAAGTGCGGGGCCTTCACCTCCTCCAAATTGAATTTTGGATGCGAAGGAAGACCCCTTGCAGAATTGACTTCATCTGAGATGGATTGTACATCCTCCACCACTCCCTCATTGCTAGAGAGTTAAGCAATTATTCTACCCACAAGATGCCAAGAGGAGAGGCTTCCATGCCTTGAACTTCCCTGTTACTTTTTCATTGTCCAGAGCCCAAGCCAATACTCAAACCATGCAGTCAACCCATAATGTGTGCACTCATTAAGCCAAAGCTACTATGGAGAAAAGACAAAAGTGTTTTCCCCTGAAATAGGATACATAACCCGAAGAACCAAAGGAAACATACTTAAATCACCCATGAGGACCTGAGAGCACCATCTACGTCGGCATTGAAGAGCCCTAACATTGTTGGTACTTCTCCAACAAAACCCCATCACCTCCACACGAACCTGAAGATGCAACAATGTGATCAACCCAAGAAAAAATTTATGGACCGTCACGTCCATTGAAAGCTGGAGGGAAGGCCAGACTGCTCGTGGACTTCTCCTTCAATAGACACGAGTGAGCATGGTTGTCAACCTGACACCCCATCGAATTATTAATAATATTATTTAGCGAACTATAACAACAATTATAATATTAATACATAAAATTAACCAGAAAATATGAATGTTGCAACCCTAAATAACCATTAAAGAATGCCCCAATCCAACATAACCTCATCTACTATATTATTATAATTTTATTCTATTAATAAATTTATTAATATAATATTATTAGCTAACTCCAACCACAAGCATAATATTAATACATATTAATATTAAATAAATATTATTAATATACTAATATTATAATATAATACTCCAATTTTGAATTTAATATTTTAATTTTTTTTCATATAAAAATTTACAAATGTTAAAACAATATTTAATATAATAACTATATAAATAACATTATATTACACTATTTTTATTAATATTAATATATCTTTACTAAGTAATTTTTTTATAAACGTTGTTAATATAAGTTAGTACATATATTATATTAATATAAATTAATACAAACATTAGTATAAGTTAATATAATATAACATTAAACAATATTTAATATAATGATTATATATATGTTTTAACAATATAATATTTAAAATGTAATAAATATATAAATGTTGTAAATACAAATTAATACTATAAGTTAATATAATATAACATTAAACAATATTTGATATAATGATTATATATATGTTTTAACAATATAATATTTAAAACATTATAGTACACTATTTTTATTAATATTAATATATCTTTACTGATTATCAATAAATTTTTGTATAAACTTGGTTAATATAAGTTATTATATATATTATATTAATACACATTAATACAAACATTAGTATAAGTTAATATAATATAACATTATATAAAATATTTATGTTAATATTTTTATGCGT
>ML791289.1:315341-337213 GCA_009831015.1 Picea engelmannii
TTTTTCGGGTCTTCATTATATCCATATTTCTCGTTCAATATAGCTTCTAAGTTAGAGATACCAAACTCCATGAAAAGTCCAACCTTTTTCTCTAGAGATGCCATGAGAATTTCCATGTTGTGAGAAATGCCAGTGACTTGTGCTTATAGATTTGAAAATCTCTCCTCCAATTCATCCCATGGACTGTTACTATACCCATCCACTATGGATAGGGTTTTAATACTTATTTATTATGCCAATTATTGAATACTACAACTTCCCAAAAAGAAACCTAAAGATAGCTACTATGATACCATTATGATCTATAAACTACCATATATATTCCACTGAAATAATGTTGGGTATGTGTTATATTATTTTCATACGGAGGGAGGTGCATTGAATTTTGAAAATTTTGGGGGTCGATCTTGGATCCCCTGCTTAGGTAAAGCCGTCGAGGTTTAGGGTAGCACCCCCAAAATGTTTTTGGGCGGTATTCACTAATTTTAGCAGTTTTCTAATTTGATCCCATATTAAGGGGTTAGGGTTTTGGTAGCTTCAAAATACCTAAAATTTTGTATATACTATATTGTGAATGGTAAAATTAATACAAAGAAGAGTTGAAAGGTGCGACACCAATGAAGGCTAGTTTTCTCCCAGTTAAGGGTTTCCAGTGTAACTCTTTGTGTACTATGTGTATGAGCCATTGATTAATTTCTATTTTTATTAATAATATGTATGCATTGGTTTAATTCACATGTTTACAAATTACAAGTGGTATTCGAGCTTGTTTTTGGATTCATGGGGGTTCCTTTGTTGCTAAGGGTTTGGCTCGATCTTGATTGATCAATTTTATCTTGGGTTTTTGATAAACCTACGTTCAATGGGAGATTTGAAGTGGTGATTCATGCATTGAAAAAGAATGGTGATACGTTATAGAATTGATATTGAGAATTTAACCATCAAATCTTTGAGCTATGGAAGCTCAAGATGGAGGACCTTATTATAGAAAATAAAAAAATGGATGAATGTGGATCTTGGTACACAACCTATTGTAGAAAAATAGTATTGGGAGAAGCTAGAAAGAAGAGAAAGGAGTACAATTAAACTCTTCCTAGTAGATTCAATGTTACTAAATGCATTAGGATATATACAAACAAGGAATTATCAGAGAAGTTAGGGAATTTGTATCAGTCAAAGTCCATGGTAAACAATTTGTTTCTTCGAAATAGGTTGTATCATATTAGGATGGAAGATGAAGATTCTAGGAAAGAGCATCTAAACTCCTTCAATACTATGGTAAGCCAACTTGTCTCTATTGATATCAATCTTACATAAGAAGATAAGTGTATTACCTTGTTATGTTGTTTTCAAGACTCCTAGGATAATCTGGTTGTACCAATTGGTAGTACCACTAAATATTCATTGACGTATGAGGATGTAGTTGCATCCTTGTTATTAGAAGAGATGAGGTGGAAAATCATGTTTAGTCAGAGCATAGATACTTTATTTGTAATAGGTCATCCCCAAGACAGGAATAAAAACAAGTCTTTGGGGGGGGATCTAAATCTAGAGGTAGATATAAATCTACAGGAAAATCTTTGAGGAAATGTTGGAAGTGTGGTAAAGTGGGCATTATAAGAAATATTTCAATTCTAATGATGTTGATAAATCAAAGGGATTTGATGATGCCTCTTCCAAAGAGGTGAAAACCTCCACAGAAGAATGAGGTGATGTTTACCTGGAATCTACATATACACATGTATATCATGGTGTATAGTTGATCAAATCAGGTTCATCATTTCATATAAATCCTCATAGGGAGTGGTTCTATGAATATGAAAAGTACGATGGTGGTGATGTCTTCATAGGAGATGACTCGATATCCAAAATCATGGGACGTGGAAGGGTTAAGATGTTGTTGAAAGATACAAGGATTAGAAATCTCCTCAAGGTTTTGCATATTCCAACTCTAAGTCACGAGGTTACATACATAAGTAACTCATCATCTCAAGACAAAGAATAAGAAAGAATAGACATGATCCTATTGATGTGGCATAATTTCCCTTCAAAACTAAGGGGTACTCCTTGGTACAAGATCCCTATTAGACTATGCACCATTTGGTTTAGGAGATCCATCTAGATTCTAGATCGGCTACCATTACTGGGTTTGAGGGGTGTTTGGATGGTTATGAATGTGATGGGAATGCAAATTCAATCTAAATAAGTGCATAAATAAAATATAATATACCTTATCCTAGCTAGGAGAAACTATGGTAACCAATGAACAACTATAAATGAAACTAACTCCTGCAAATGACTTCTCCTAGGTAGTTGTTAAGAAGAAACAAGGTTAGATAGCACATGCATACACATACCATAACCATATTAGTATAATTCACGAGGTTACATACATAAGTAACTAATCATCTCAAGACCAAAAATAAGAAATAATAGAGAGGATCCTATTTATGTGGCATAATTTCCCTTCAATAGTAAGGGGTACTCCTTGGTACACGATCCTAATTAGACTATGCACCATTTGGTTTAGGAGACTCATCCAGATTCTGGATCAGTTGCCATTACTAGGTTTGAGGGTTGTTTGGATGGTTATGAATTCGATGGGAATGCAAATGAAATCTAACTAAGTGCATAAAAAAAATCTAATCTACCTTATCCTAGCTAGGAGAAACTATGGTAACCAATGAACAACTATAAATGAAACTAACTCATGCAAATGACTTCTCCCAAGTAGTTGTTAAGAAGAAGCAAGTTTATATAAAAAATGCATAAAAATACCATATATATATTAGTCTAAGTCATGAGGTTACATACATAAGTAACTCATCATCTCAAGACAAAAAATAATAAATAATAAGCAAACCTGCAATAACAATTTCAATTTTTCATATGGACAATCTATAAGCAAAAGGACGTTCTTATAGCACAAGTAAACAACATGCAATTTTCTGAAATTAGTTTACAACAAGCAACCATATACAAGAGTTCTTCTCTCACACAAAATGGCCTTAACAACTTCTCAATATTACTTCTCAAAATAATTTGTGAATGTACAATACTTGAAGAGCCCCTACAAAATGGGCCTCTTCCTCTACTTATAGTAGTTTGAGTAACCACTGATAGTTTCTTCTTGAGTTATGCAGTGAGTAGTTACAAGTACCTTCAACTTCCCCTTCTTAATCGTTGTTTAAAGGTGTTAGAATAGGACGAAGCTAAGGGTGGTTGGAAAAAAGACAAAATAGAAGGTAGTTAGGAGAAAATTTGAATTTGCTACTTTGTATTATTCAAGAATATTTGTCCCTCACATAGGCTACCCAAAATGCATGTTAGCCTTCAATTGATATGACTCTATGAGTAAAAAATTATTCTAGAGAGGATGTGTGTGATGATAAACTTTGTGTAAGGGTTTTCATGTCTCTTGTCAGGTTGGCCATGAAAGCTTGGATCATCGTTTGAGTCTTGGTTGGTCGAACACGATGCTCCTCCATTAATTTCACTATCACCTTAGTGGATTCTTGAGAATATTCCCATATCTTGTTCATGTTCTGATGGATTTATTTAAAAAAATCCTCCTCCATATTGGTTTTCATGGGTTCTTCAATGGGAGGTAAGTGCCCCTTGTGTGTCAAAACTTGTGCAACCTCGTGGAGATGTGCATAGAGGGAAAGTGACTTATTTATTTCCTTTTTGTTTCTTTCACCAACATGTTGGAAATGGTCAAGGGTAGCATAATTGATCCTCCTTCATCCTTCTAAAGAGCAAGGAAGTTTGACTAGATCATATGGATTCTCCATGATCCATCATTACATATCATTTAATCATTCCTGGATGGAAATGAATTGGAAATTCATGGTTTGAAAAATACTATGATGGTCCATTATGTGTGCTTCTAGTTTCTAGCAGACATGAATATGGGCATACATATTTGTAGTAGTTGTTGTGAGGGAAATCCCCTTACGGACTAGCAAATAGGGTTATCTTATGCATGAAGCTATGACTGAAAGAAATCTACTTTCTACCTTCGTCCCCAGACTTAAACCCCATTCCATTTCAGAAAATACATGGTTTAGACCAACATACCTTGTTCCAGATGTTCGATGTAGATCCTCCTTCATGCTTGATCGCTTGTTGGCAGCTATCCTCTCAAGATTGACCTGCGTACAAAACAAGCAACAAACTACAAATGCATTTTACCTACAGACTAATGGGTTAGAGATTCAAACATATATTTACTGATCTATGAAGAACTCATATAGTGGGACGGGAAAATATTTCTTTATTATTAACTTTGAATGAATCAACTTACAAATGTCGAGACCAATCATTGCTCTGCGAATCTTGATCCTGGGCTCCTCTTTCAAATGTCCTCCAACTTCTTTTCTTTGTATCTCTTCTTGCACAAGGATGGCTAAAGGGTTGGGACAATAGGAATATGCAATTGGGCAGAGTTTCTTTAATCTATTTCTCCTTCTCCAAATGGGACCCCTAGCCCTTCTTTTATAGGCTAGAAGAAGCTAGGTATTTGGATGAACCCTCGACCATGCATGGCCAGGAGTTTCAGTTAACTCACCCAAAGTTGTTTGTTCCATCGACAACTTTCTTTTTTTCATGCTTTTGTCAGTCCACGCGGGCTGTTTTAGGTTAGATAGCATGTACACGCGTGCAGTAATGGAGTAGGGCGCGTGGGCCCTTATAAAAGAGGTTTTTTAAAGAGTTGTTCAACAGTGCTTTTGGAAAACAAGGGATCTAAGATGGCCTGATGCCAGGTAAGCATGTATGGTGCAAATTAGGGTTATAACATATGCCCCCTAATGTGTGAGTTCAGAAGAGCATCTGATGGCCAAAATACATTACCAATCTTTACTGATGTGCTGAATAAGTGAGCCCAGGGACCAGTTACCGGGAGGCGCCATCTGCAAAACAACAAATGTCTCACCGAGGCGGGCATACCCATGCTTAGGATAAAATAGAATCATGGCTACCAATCAAATACACTATAGATCCATGTCAAATAACTATATAAAGTGTAGCCGCGAACAATACATAGCGGAGCTACATCTCGAAATAAAAAAGATATACATATAGAGTATCCATCTTTTAGAAGTTGATACGGCCTGATGGTTGGATATGAGATCTTCAGAGCTCGAGCAACAACTTCAAAATATTCAAAACTCAAGGTAGGAGTGTAATATGAGTGTACGAATTCACTACCCAGAGGTCTTTGACGACTCGTCGATCATGGACTAGATAATCTTGATGATCAGACTGAAGGCTTCATTGATTTCAAACAAGGACTTGATTGGACATTCAGGATGTCCGAGTATGAGGGAAAGAGATAAATTGCAGAGGGGCTGACTCAGGCTCGGTAGAAACTTCCCTTGGACAATAGCACAACAAATGATGAGACTTAGGCAACATGGCATTAATCATAAGTTTACAAAGCAGGAGGCAATGAAAACTCTCCATATGTTTGGAAGAATAACCAAATGGGGGAGGACACGACTCTATGTAGCAAGAACAACTTCCTAAGGTTGTACTACATCCCAAATCTTGACAAAAAAATAAACAGATGTGCTTTATCCAAGGGCGACTCATTATGTTGCTAATAAAGAAAATACTTTTCCCTTCCTCTTTTTGGGGTATATTTGATTTTTTTTTGTCTTTTTCAATAATTTTGGAAAAAAGAATAAAGGAATGTTATGTTACAATGGAGGAATGAGTGTGACAAACATACAAGCTCAAGGCACACGGACAAGACTGATGTTCAAAGTAATGATACTCGGGAAAAATCCTTCGGGGGGCCAAAGGTGTTAAAATGCAGAAGCAAACTGTTACAAGGCTGGCATATAAGATATGCAAACGCAGTTAACAAAACACACAATGGTAACATCCTTCGATGTAAGTTTAATGAACCTAGAGAAGGTAAGCTCGGTGGTTTTTCATATTTAGAGAGTCTGAAAAAATATAAAAGGAGACTCCATTGGGGTACCTTTTTCGAAGATAGTATAGTTGGTTCGAAAAAGGGATAAACTAGCACCAACAATACGTCTATTCAAAACCATTTTAACAAGTGTGATAAGGACAAGATCACTCAAGCATTTTTTCATTTTTAAGGAGTCTAAAAAAATCTTAACTATGGACTCCATCAGGAATTTTCTTCTGGACTAGTTTAACGAGTGTGAAAGAATAAGGTCACTCGACGATCTTTTCAATTTTAGGGAGTCTGAAAAGAGCTTAACTATTGACTCTGTGGGGGTTCCTTCTTCGTAAGTTTAGTCCCTCAGGCCCAAAAAAGGGATAAAATTATACTTGAGAGTACTCTCCTAAAGAACTGAAGTTTCATAGAGTATACCTTTGTTCGTACAGTTGACTGTCCAGACCAAAAAAGTGGTAAACTACCGCCGGACAGACTTGACTTCAAATTTCAGTTTAATGAGCGTGAAAGGCCACAAGATCGCTCGACAATATTTTCATGTTTAGAGGGGCTTAAAAGGGCTTAAAAGAAGACCCATTATTTTTTGGGAGTCCTGAGGGTGAGGTCAAGAGCGAAGAGGAATCATGCAAATGAGGTGCAAGCTTTTATTCAGGAAAAACTACAAGGACTCCCGAGCCTATAGTGTTTTAGAGACAATATGGATACCATAATGCAACCAGGATCTACCTAGTATATCCATGTTCCGGTAAGCTCTACCACCAAGTTGCGACACTGCTAAAGCAACTGTGATGGTTTCGTGTCACAACCTGATGGGATCGATCCTATGGAAAAGGAAAAAGACAATGAGATACAAAAGTCAGGGTAGAAACCTAACCTATATGTTCAAGTAGATCGTCGAATTTGTTTTCCATGGACCGTAAAAAATTACTCAAAACTAAAAAAAAACTGTCCCAATACCCGATCAAATCCCTCCTATATAACTCCGAAATCACTCTAAATGGTTTTGGGTATAAAGAAAATGATAAGGGAGGCCAAAAAAAGGACAAAAAGAGGCCAAACAGTCTATAAATAGAAGCTGGTAGCTCGTTATCACCATTGCTGATTTGGAAATTGACTCTGCAGCCAAAAGACTCCCTTTGTCAAAAGCAATGATTCTGGGAGATATAGTGGACGAAACGAACTTCTGTCTGGACCAAGTAAGTACAAACTCCCTTATCTTGCATTTCATGCCTTTATTTGTGCATTGGGTTTCATTTTTTAGGTGGGCGTCGACCTTTAAAAGGTCGGCCCTAGGTCCACGTAGGCTGTCTCTGGACAGGGCGCGTGTACATTCGGGCAGAGTAAACTCTTTCCACGTGTACACGTGACTATCACCATTACAGCACGCATGGACCCCCTTATGGAATGAAAAAGGCATAAAAAGCAAGGGTTAACCCTCCTGGACCTTGGTGTTTTGCAGGATGTATGTCCATTGGAGAGAAAGAGAGCATGAAGAGGTAAATGAGTTGGTCGGGGAAGACCCCAATGCTGTGGTTACTTTGATGCAGTGTGGGTTACTTAAGTTTTTCCAATGTCCTTTCATGCGGGCACAACCTAGGCTACTGAATGCCTTGGTTGACTACTGACATCCGGATGTAGAGGCATTCATGTTAGAGGGGAAGTCACTGGTGCCCATGGTCGAGGACATTTACTTTTTGACTAGCCTCTCTAGGAGAGGGGAACTAGTCAATTTCTGGACTTTTCCTGCGGGGTTGCATGACATAGCAAAATTGATAGGCCTATACTGTGCAGCTGATACAGACCACTCGAGCATGCAGGTGCCCATAAGAAAGATCACTAACTTATCTCTATAGGTGATAGTATTTCTTATTGGGCGAATTACTGGTTCTGCGGCTCTACATCAGGCGTCCCATGCACAGATGAATTGTGCAGTCCAATGCTTAAATGCACAAGTTTTTGATTGGAGTACCACTTTGCTTGAGTGTATGAAGAGGCAGTTGACAGATTGTTGTTTGCGGACACATAGGAACTTCGGGTTCAAGACCATTATGTGTTCGTTCTTTGTTGAGAGGGTTTCGAGTTTTAGTCCTCGAGTAGTGGTACGAGGACATCAAGCCTCTCTTCTTGTTGTGTGTAGATGGGCAGTATTACTGCAGCGACAGGGTGGCGGAAGGACCAATGAGTCCTTTGATGATGACTTCTCTACGTGGATGTCACGACAGACCCCGGTTATAGAGGATTACCCCTATTTCGGGATAGATTTCTCGAGAGACCCTGAGATACCAGTACCTCCTGGTGAGGAGCGAGGGGAGATGGGTAAGTCTCCACCTTTGTAGTTTTTTGTGTTTTAAACATATGTAATTTTTACATTTTTTTGTTATATATATCATTTTTTTTGTTATGCCAGAGTATTTGACGGATATGTGTTCATTGTGTGCAGATGTGGGACCAGTGCGACCCATTGACTATGCGAGGAACAAGCGTCGTTGTCCTCGGCCAGGGGCCGCACCTGCCACCGTAGGGGGACCAGTAGTAGCAGGATATCTTCCAGTCGGGGAGGCTGAGAGGGTATTGATACAGGTCGAGCGTAACTTTACTGCACTCACTCACACGGTCCCCTATGGTAGAGATTGAGGACTTGCCACCATATATGCATCCTCATGTAGCGGGGGCACCACGGACATGGGTCTGGTTGTTTTGGCATTTAGCCAACACTGTGGACTAGTATAACAGGGCCCACAGGCCCTGAATTTAGCTAGACATTTTGACGTGCCATGAGCATTACTTGTATATATTTTTTGAGGGCATAAGCCTTGTGACTTGTTATCGGTTATATTTTTGAGGCTCTTGCGTCCATCTATGTACTCTGGTTACTTTATGATATTATATATGGTTTTTCGGTCTTTTGTAAATTATGGATCATGTGTGGAAAAACGTATTTACATGCTTATGTTAATGTTCTTTCATATGTGTGCAAGATGCAAATCTAAAATTTGATTAGCTAGAGTATCTGTAACTTGGTTTAATCTCCTAGGAACATGAAAATATGTAATATAATCAAAGTTTCGTTCTAAGAGACGTACCCTAAGGAATCATCGGTGTAAAGTTGGATCATGAACGTGGTATACTTTGTTTAACTGAGACATAACTAGTTGAGCATCGAGATAGACTCAAAGATGAGAGATACCCAATGACAAAGCATCACGAAGCAACTCAATAACTGCACTATACTCGGCGACATTATTTGTGGTGTCTCCTAAGCATATACCTCTGGAAGATAATAAATGGCCTTGAGGTGTAAATATTACCCAAGCTGTGGAGGCAAGCTTCCGAGTGTGTTGACTCGCACCATTTGCATACCTAATGAACACCTCAAAATCACTTGACATCTGCCACAGTGACCAAAGATAACATCAATGACACGTCCATAACACTAAAAGAAACTAAAAAGTAATAGTACAAAGACTATACATATGTTACAAAAAGTTACCCACAATGACCTGCCTATGAGTAATACTTCGTGAGGTAGAGCCCATTTCTAGGCTCCGCCAAAGCATTCCCTTCAAAATCAACCAGACGATAAGCACCCTTTTTTAAAAACTCTTTTATGATGAAGGGTCTAAAACACATGGGTTTGAATTTTCCTGCCCCCATGGGGTCCTTATCTTGGTCATAGACCAGAACAAGGTCGCCTTCAGAGAAAATCCAAGGACGAATGGACCTATCATAATGAAACTTGACCTTATGTTTGTGAGCCTCATTAGCCAGGGCCACACCACGACGCTACTCATTGAGCTTCTCAAGGTATACTAACCATTCTTCAAGTGGAGAAGTGTCTAGTAGTAATTGTACTGCCAATTTTAGAGACGAGATTTGACATTCAATGGGCAATACTACCTCCAACCCGTAAATGAGTTGAAAAGGTGAGAAACTGGTTGCAGTCTTAATAGATGTTCGGTAGGCCCATAATGCCAAGTATAACATCAAATGCCAATTTGACTTGGCTGAGTTGATAGTTCACTGTAGAATGGTCTTAAGATTTTTGTTTACAGCTTCCACCTACCCATTTGCTTGGGGGTAGTAGGGTGATGAATGTTCTTGCCGTAACCCAAGATTTGATGTTAACTCGATCATCATCTGGTTTTGAAAGTGACTGCCATGATCAATAACAATCTCTCTCTCAACACTGAACCTTGCTATTATCTGATTGAATAAAAAGAGAGCTGCAGTCTCTCCATCATCTTTAAACATTGGCATAGCTTCGACCCACTTTGTGAAGTAGTCTACAGCTACGATGATATAGCGGTGCCCCCTTGTTGAAGGAGGGTTGCAAGTAGTGTAATCAATCCCCCACTTAGTGAAGGGACCAACTATGATGACAGGAAACATGGGAGTGGGACGTGCCCTCATCTTCTGAGAGAAGATTTGGCATGGATGGAACTTCTTTACTAATTTGATACAATCCTTGATAAGTGTCGGCTAGAAGTAACCTTCTCATAGAATCTTTTGGGCTGTCGCCAACCCAGAAAAATGACCACCACAAGCTCTGGTATGGCAATCGTTAAGCACGATAACCACTTCTTCGTGAGTGAGACATCGGCGTAGGATGAAGTCTACACCTCTCCGATACAATGTATCATCAAGTATGAGATAATTCCTAGCTTGATGGTATATGCGTCAACGCTCATCCTGAGAAGTAGTATGAGTAGAATCATATGCGTATATGAGTATGATAGATATGAGAAGCAGTATGAGTAGACTCATATACTTATCTATCTCCAGACTTTGATCACCTCTTTGGATTCCTACATCAATGTATTAGGTGAGTGCATACCATTAATATAATTAGTAGCATAATTGGGGTAGACCTAGAGGGACTTGGCTCGGGACTTGGCTCGAGTTGGTCCTAGCGAGGTGGCACTTCAAGAGTATTTGTTGTATCCACCACCCTAGAGGTAGCGTGATAGTATTGGGAATGGTACCCCATTTTTCATCACAACATGTATGATATGTGTATTTTTGGGAGGCACATGATTTGATATGTACAAAATATAAGATCATTTATATATAGTGAATTTTTTGTGTGCTTCCAATTAGGTGTTATTTACATGTTTGGAATGGTTTCAAATAACAATATGATGTCTATATACATTGAAGTTTGTTTTCTTTCATACTTGCAATCATGTGAGATGTGCTATTACATTATTTTGTTTTCTATAATCACATATTTTCTACTATATCATAAAATATTTGTATATCAAATGTTTGCATAATACAAATATATAGACAATTTTTTTATATATATTATATACATTTGTCTATAAGTACTTTTGGAATAGGTAAGCCTCGCAAATGTTGTAAGAGTTATTCAACTATAGAAAAATAAGTTGGGAATCTAAACGAACCTAAAGGTGGCATATCCATTGGGCAAGGGAATTCAAAAGAAAATAGAGAACTACATCATAGTTAACCTAATTATTGGTGGTACAACCAAAGACAATTCCATTAAAATGTAACTTCTACAAGAATGAGATGTGGAGGGCCCATGTGTCCAGGGTGAGGTTTTGGATCTAGAAACTAATGCCATTGGTAAAGATAATGTGATAAGAGGCATTGAAAACCATATAAACAAGGGTAGAGAAAAGAAATAATGAAGGGAAAACCAAAAAACTAAAATTGACAACAAAAAATAAATCCCCCCCCAAAAAAATAGTCAACTATATACAATGGATGGGTGATGCTCACATTAGGCATAGAATTTCCTGAAGTAAATCTTGTTCATCATATGCCCCTTTTTTCTTGTTCATGGTCAAGAGGATGATATGCCCCTTTTTCCATAAATTATTTGAAAATGTATGGGCCATGCCATAGGGAAACAAATTTTCAATGGCCTAATGTCTCTTTGGCTCTACTAAATATGAGAACAAGATTTCCTCACAACATGAGCGAGGGAAATCTTGTCTATCATAATGAGACATATTGCTCCTTTCTATTTCTTCATTGGTTTTTAAGGTGTTGTATGATATTCATATAATTGGTCCAACATAACAAACCATTGTTATAGGGTAGTGGTGTTGAGGATATTCTTTAATTATATGTGGGTGGAGAGGGGAGATATAACATTCCTTTGGGTAAAACTACCTGTATGGCATAAATGAGATGGATGGGTGTGAATCCTATGAAAATTTTGATATACGTTTAGAATCCCATAAATCCAAGAACAACATATGGTTCTAGTTGATCTTATATTTATTTACAATTTTCTAAATCATGGCCTTAATTATTTATTAACGACTTCAACCTAGTTATTACCTTGGGGAAAGTAATGTGTTGAGAAGTCATGTTTAACACCCAACATTGATTCCAACACTTGTAGAACTTCGTTCTCAAATTATTTACAGTGATTGGACACAGGTTACTTAGGCATGCCAAAATCAATGATGCCATGGTTGAATAAGTGAGTGGTTATGGTAGAAGTGTTATTAAAGGTCAACACTACTTCAACATTTTTTGTGAAGTAATTTTCAGCCACAATGGTGTACTTATGAACTCCACTATATGTATGGATACATTCCATATAGTCAATCCCTAGTTTACAAAATGGATTGACCATGATAATGGTATGCAGTGGAGTGAGCGATTCTTGGTTTTTGAATGCAAATTTTTGGTAGTTCAATAATCTTTTAACTGCATGGATGAAATCATGAAAGAGGCAGGGATAGTGGTATGCCATGAAGAGGAATTTTTGGATCGTTTCAATACTATATATGTGGCCAACAAAAAAACTTCTATGGAAATCATTAAAAATGAATTCTACTTCCTCATGAGATAGACATTGCCACAAGATGGTAACCCCTGAATGATAAAGAACATCACCAAAGTGGAGGTAGAAAGGGGACTATTGGTGAATGCATTATTATTCATCATAGGAGAGATACAACCTAAAACTTTAGGTGCAAAGGTAGACTAAAAACCATACATCATGCAAGAAAAACATAAAGAGATGATCGTATGAGAAATCATCATTAAGGGGTGGGCCAACCATGCCAGTAGGGAGGTTGAAGATGAAGTTAGAAAGGGACAAAAACTTCTTAATTTTTAAAGAGGAAAAATCATGGTCAAGCTCCTATAAGATAATGATCCCACTACTACATTTGTACCCAAAATATGACGACTAATTTTTCTGAAATTCGACAGTTACACATCTAAAATACGACATAATTCTTTTTTTAAGCATCGGCGGGGCATGGTCAGTTAGTCGACACACAATACCAAAAATTAGTTATCTAAATTCCACAGTTGTCATATCAGTGGCTAGAATGTTGATTATCCTAGCCCCTAGAGCCATCGAATATCTGACTCCTATGGGTGTCGGACCTATGGTGTAGTCAACAGAAGTAAACTTCATGGAGTCAGATATCTGACGTCATTATATTGTTTTTAAAATAAATTTGGCTGGGTCACTGTCCCTGGGGTCGTCAGATATTCGACTCCATATGACATCGGAACTATAGCGTTGTCATTGGATGCAAACTTCAGGGGGTCAGATATACAACGACATTGTATTGTTTTAAAAAATAAAATAAAAACAAATTTGGAATCCCCACAGATTTCTATCAGGTCTCCTTTCATTATTTTCACCATTCAGTCTATAATTACCCTGATATGTAACTACATGAGTAAGACTTGGACAACCAATGTATTCCATAATGCCATAAAATGTATCACTATTCTTTAATGCAAGGAAATAGGTGCCACATACATCAAATTCAATTATAACCACCACAGATTGATAAAAGGAGATAGATATAGACACATCAAAGTGTGCATATATAAATTATATCCCCATTTCCTCAGAGATTTTAATTGGAATTTGATCAAGGATCCATGTTATCACTTCTTTTCATTTCAAATATTGGATTCCAAGATTGACCATGTGGTCTGTTGTCGAGTCTCCCTCTCTCTATATATTCATTCTACTTGAATATTAGATGTTGATGAATGTGTAGCAGGAACTAACTTGGAATTTGAGAAAGGTCATGATGGAGGATAATGAAAAATTTAAACGTGAGTTTGAGAACCATTAGGAGTAATTTTTCTAAGGGTTGTTTCATAGTAAAAAAAAATAACATCTTTTTAATATTGGTTGTACAATAGGATTACTATGACTAGCATTCAATTTTTGCCTCTATAATTTCAAAAAGTGCACATGCATTTCCCTACTCTTAACAGATATTCTCTACCCATGAGAATAGAAATGAAAAGAACAATGTTTACTTTTTGTTTTCTAGTTATTACCTTTTTGTTTAATCTTCTTATTGTAAATATCTAAATCTTTAAAATTTATTGGAACTTGAATTTCTTTCTCAAGTTTCTCCACTTTCCAAGCTATTTGAGAATGGGCCAATGCATATACCAGTGAGGCATGGTAGGGCCTGCCCTATTCATAGGGCATGCATTCGTGGGCTAATGGTAGTCAACTAAATAATAAATTACAATATTATCAATGAAAATAAAGCTTAAGAAAACAAAATTATACACATAAAATAATGATCTACATTACATAAAAACTAGCGGTGTACGTGATAATATAGATTATAATATATAACAAACAACATAAAAACTAAAATATAGAAATCTCTTATTGGGGAAATAAAAGTTATCAAAGAAATTTGATTTGTTTTACCTTGAGAAACTCCTTTTCTTACCCCCTTCAAATCTCCTTTATTTGTTCCTTTTGAATTTCCCTTTATAAGTTTTTCTTTATGTGAAAGTTTGGTTAGTGACACATTAAATTTCACTTGTATGACAACAAAAATATTAAACAAGTTCCAAATGAAATTGAAAAAATCTCCATATGTTGCTTAGTAATTGTTCTTAGAGAAAGAGAAATAATAATAACAAACCTTTGAATCTCCATCAATAAAATCATCATCCTTGTTGAATTCCTCGATACTTGCAACAACAAATTAAACACATGAGATATACATATACAATCAATATAAGATTCAACATTTACAAACAACACATGCAACTTCATTCTCATGCTCCAAATCAAGTTATAATTCAAATATATACCAAGGAAGCAAGCTTGAAGGGAGAATCCACCATCCACCATCAACCTCATGTTCCACATCCATCAGTCTAATATATCATTTTTATCCTTATATAGATTCATACAAGAAGATACAAAAGTATACACCTATATGCATGCAAAGCCTCAATGACCTATAGGGAGCTCTAAGAGACATATTCATCCTATAGGTCAGAGATTGTCCAAATCAAGCAAATGGGTTTACTACACGAGATAACAAAACTCTCTATTCCAACTCCACATGGTTATTCTCACCAATAATATGGTTTCAATAGACAAAATATGGTTATTTTATGGAGACATTGTATGAAAAAAGGCTTCATGAGATTTAAAATATAAATGGAGAATGCCACCAAGATGAAAAAAATGCAATGACCACACTATGTCTTCAAGTGTCAAAATTCAAAACACTCATGTTTTTTCCTACAAATAAAATATTAAAAAAAGGAGTTGAAATTTCATAATGAATAATCAAATCAATGAAGAAAATATTCCAATAGAAGGTCAACAAGAAGTTGAAGGAAATATTTAATATAGATTTCCCAGAAGCTTCATTCATCACTATAGGAATACATAAAATATTCAAGGATTAATTGGTTAAGAAACACATGGTTTTATGGAAAGTAGTATTGTCAACATAAGAACAACAACAAGAATACCCCATAAATCCATATCTCCACTTGTTAACCATTGTTCAATAGGATGATATTTCATTATAGTTGAGCTTCAAACTATGTCTACAAGTATCCAATTATAAATGCAATATATAACTATCAACATTTTTATCACTTAAATTATTCATTACAAGAATTTTAAGAGTCACCAAGAGTATATTGAGTATAAATATGTTGTGATTACAAGAGACAAGTCATGGGTCTACAAGTAAATCTCTAAAATGATTGTTGATAATCAAAACTAGATCAAACAAGAGCTAAAAAAAACATGACTGACTATACCCGATTTCTATCTTCAGAATCTGTAAGAGACAACTACCAAAATTAGGCTATTTTAGATCTAAAAAATCAAATTAATTCCCTTGAATTAGTATCTCCTAAGATTATTAGGTGAGAGTATTCCAAATATGGTTTCAATTCCACTTAAAAATAGCAAATGCAAACCCCTTGAAACAAATTTCATAAGACATGAATAAATTCTCTAAATAATGCATCCTCATTACCAAATTGTTGGAAATGATTCCTCAAAATGAAAAGGAATTTTAAGGGGTAGAGACACCCTTTTTATTATTACTTTCCAAAATCTAGTTCTGTTGTGAAAGATACACCATGCAAAATATTTTTGTAATTTTTATAACTATAATGAATATTGGCTACCTTCACTACTACACCTCTTCCTATATTATAAACATTTATAGATACATACTCTATAGAGGGATTAATACACCAAGGTATTATTGATTGATATACCAACCACCCTACAACAAAAACTGCATATACATAAAGGATACCAACAAGTTATTACTTCTTGTAAGTACCTCTTTCATTATTTTTCCAAGAACACAATATGATTTTTGTTACTTCTTCCATAGATTTCGAGTTTGGTTACTTTTCTCATACAATGGTTTAAATTATGTCATTCTATGCTTACCTTTTAATATATAGGAGATGCTTTGACACTCCTTTTGTATGTCTCTGCTCGATTGTACTTTTGAGCTCAATTGACCTATTTTTGGTCATTCATGGGAATTAATAAAATAATATTGTCTTATAGTATCTAATAAATCCATATTATTTGTATTATTTAGTGTCAATGGTATTGATATTTGTTCCCATCACTCTCCCTATCATGGCTAACTTGACCAAAAATTCCACTATTGAATTCACTAGTTTGGTAGATGCCTTATCCTTTCCAACCCATCCAAATTTTACTATGGATATGTGGTAATTGGTTATGTATATGAGTTTTCTAAAGTGTGTAGAACCAAGAATATAAGGTAATTCCATTGTTGTAAATTCTTCTACATCAACTTCTAGTTTGAAGGGAAAGAAATTTAAATTGTCCATGTAGCAACTTCTATGACATCATGAAATCCTTGGGGAGTTGGATGATAATCCAAGTACACTTAACATGTTAAGAACATTAGTTATAGTGGCCATGGAATCGTGGATGATATAAATTAAGGGGATAATGGATCACATTTTTTTTTTGTTAATTTTCCAATACTTTTGAGAATATTGTACACTTACATGATTCTTCTTAATTGATTTTGAAGTAGAAGTTTTAAGGGTTTGACAATGAAAATGATAGATTGAAGAAACAAGTAAAGGTGATTATGAGATTTATAGGTTTAAAAATTTGGTGTAGCCAAATTAATATGAAACTACCTTTGCATCATTAACATTCTTGAAACCATCTGATTTTAAACCTCTATGAATGGGTAGAACTAGAACCTATGATTTATTGACAAACCTTGCCCATTTTTTTCATAAACTCAAGAGATAGATACAAAAGAAACCCAATCAAAACAACATTGATTCTAAAAAATATAACTTTATATAAGGATACTATCACCACCAAAATCAATGACACTGAAAGAGGTGGGCAAAGGAAAATAGCTCTAAAATTCCAAACAGAACTTTGGAACTTCCTTGAAACAATCACTTGATCCATATTGTTCTCCAATGAATAATGATAAAATATACATACGTAAATCTAGATCCATGAATTGAGGGGTATTGAATCACTTAAAAACAATAGATGTTTCTTCATGGGTTGATTTTTCCATTAATCATGCTATCAAAGTGTGGATCTTGATGGTTGGGATGGAAATGAGGATGTCTCCCTGCAATTTGTAAAATTATATAGATATAAAATAGACATTGTCACCTACTAGATTTTGAAGAATATATTGTAAGAATCCTTTATGACAGATGTACTCCATTTTCTTATCCATCATGAGTTTAACCTCCATTATTTATTCAATTATTGATGAAAAAAAGTCGTCAAATCTATAGGCCTTGATGATGTCACAAGATCATTTGTTGAATTGTGTTGAAATCTATAGGTGAAAGCTAGAGAAAATTAGTGAAACATCATACCAATAAAACCTCTTGTCAAATTTTACCTTCTTAGATAAGAATTCATTTCTTATTTTCCAAATAAATGATATAATTTTAGCATGAAGAAGCTACTAATGCTCAGAATTCTATGGCCCAAGGAATCCTATCACCTAGGAGGGATGATTTATAGGGGATATAGGATGGGAGTATTTGAATACATAACATGTATACCCAACCATAAGGTGATTGAGCATTATCACAATACCAAAACACATGCTTGAGAGTTTCCTTCCTTAAATAGATGAGACATTTAAATTGATCAATTCCCAAATGTGGAACTCTGTGGCTAAGAGAAAGGCCTCCCAACATGAGGGACCACACAAATATTGTTTTTTTTCTCTCTCTAATAGGATTTCATAGTGATGGAATATTTTTTTTGGCTCTATAATAGGTTTTCATAGTGAGGGAATCTAAAAGAGTTAGGTCCTATGTTTCAAATGAAGGCACCAGATATTAGTAAGCCTAGCATCAATTTTGGATTGTGGGCATAGCCATTGATATCCACCACTTGGTTTATATTGTTTAAAGGCTTTGGAGAAATTCCAATGCCAATCCATGACTAGGCCAAAGAGTCTCGCAAACCAATCCCAATGAGAAGATTGTTTGGAATAATGATTGTAAACTTATCTAGGATCCATTACGATGTAGAAATGAGCTTAAATTCATCTTTCAAAACATACCAATGCTTCTAGTCTTTGGCTTGGTTGTTAAATAAATCAGTTATTTTTTGGACATCTTTTTTGAACAAGTATTTTCTAGGGAGAAGTTCCACCATTTTTTGGATAGATTCTCAGACCATAGTAAATGTAGAAGGACATGTTGACTAATGTCAAGATTGAGATTTTCTTGATAGCATATGAAAATATTAAAAGAGTTCATTCCCTCCTTGATCAATACAATCATGTTTCAAATTCAAACAATGAAGATAAATAGATTCTTAGCTTTTCCTAAAATAGATCATTTTACCTCAGATATATTTTATAAATTTTTATCTTTTCTTGCATACATGTATATTTTTAGCTAAGTTGCATGAAACAAGAAGAAAAGTATGAGTTTCAAAAATGCCTCTTTCAAATTGTTTTTCTCCTTTCTCTCTCTCTCTCTCTCTCTATCTTGGTTCCGTGAAAAAGATAGTGTGCGTGTGTAGTTAGAAATATCAAACTTTGACAAATCAAGTATTCTATTGTTCATAGACAAGGACATAATCCTTCAAGATTCTTATGATCCACAACCAAATCCTTCGAAGGTCCTAAATGATACTCTTCTTAACTTATGGAGATAAAGTGAAGATTCAAATGTATGTTCATGAGATCTTTAGTTTTCTTTGAACCCAGCCTATCAATTTTTATGAGAAGATAATGACATATCCCCTTGTGACATGATATATTTAGTTTTCTTTGTATCCAACCTATCTATTTTTATTGAGAAGATAATTCCGTAGCACCTTGTGAAGTAGCAAAAAATATTAGGGCCAACAACTCTTTTGGCCCTACTCTATGAATGGTTCACCACTCCAAGGTGCCAAATTATTTTTATCATTAAAGGATTTAAAGTAAAAAAGGTTCCCTAATATGTAAGCAAAGTGTTATTTTTTTGAATCACTTACATTAGAGGAATTTTGAGGTTAAAAATGGGTTTCAAAACAAAAAATGTGCCAACAATGGTTCCATATTGTAAGCTTCCCTATTGTCATGAAATGGTACACACCATCAATAGTGCCCATGGGGTACAATATAGTACACAATTAATTTAGGTTTAGTTAGACTAAGTGAGGGTACGCTAGGTTAGGTTGAGTTGGTAGGGTAAGAAAAAATAGGGTATGCAAGATGATCATGATAGGTTACGTAAAGTTAGGGTTGGAAGATGAGAGAAAGCTAAGGTAGGGGTTGGTAGGGTAATGTGATAATAAGGTGTGTTAGGGTAAATATTCATACAATCATGAATGAACGAAATAAACTATGTATAATAAATGAATTAAAGCACTACAATGCACATGAAAGGTAAATAACTAAAACAAGATATAAAAAGACAGATTCATGACTATTAATTATGTACCTTTTTGTACAATTGATGTAACCTCTCCACATAGGCTAGTGATCAGTTACAATTCCTAGTGCGAAGTCCTGTAGAAGTCAACGAACCATGGAATGTTACATTTATGATAAATAATTTAAGAAATAGACATGCATTTCAAAATTTACACGAATATATAATACATAAGAATAAAGAACATTAGCTTATTGAGCTTCTCTTTGTTTCGAGAATAGTTTAATATTATCTATTGAACAGGGACAACCAAGTGAAGGTGGAATCTTATATATCCCCTTCTACCCCCTCACATCACTCTCAATTCCCCATACCCAATGCATGTACTTGAAAATAAATTAATTCATGTGAAAATATGTGTTTTTCGTCATAAATATGTTGGATTATTGAGATGGGGGGGGTGAATCAGTAATGGAGAAATTATAATCCTTTTTTACCAAATAATCCAAGTGTTATACCAATGTAGAATTATCATCCAATAATGATCCATGAAAAAATGAACAATCATACACATACACAGTACACCAATGTTTTATGTGGAAACCCAAAGCGGAAGAAAACCACATAATGGTTTTTCTTATATGTCTTGAAGAATTACATTCATTGTAAGCACTAACTTCCTTTGTTTTCTAGCTGCAACTGGAATGAGGATCCAACCCCCTAGTTTCTTAGGATACAACATGAGGGAAGCTCCAACTCCCCAATTCTCTGGCTACAACCCCCTATGTTCTCCGGCTACAACCGAAAGGTGGCTACAACCACCTATCCTTGCCCCGTCTAACCGCCCTGGAGTAGAAGTAGAATGATGGAACCACTTTCACCCTATCACTATGATATGTAACCATGAATCATCAAGATGTACCAACATCATCAACTATACACCTCATGTATGTGCCAACTCATCACCTACTTGTCTCAACCATGTACCCAACATGTACCTCAACCAAATGCCCTCATCAATTTCATCATCGAAATCTGATTTGTAACTCTGTAATAGACCTGGTGTGTATGATCACATAACTTCAAACCTTCCTTAACTTTAACAACAAGAGACTCACATTTTCATCAAACTTTTCTTTAGTCTCACATGACTAGTTTTGGATTAGTCAACAACCCTAACTTTAAATAATCATAACCATGTTCCTGTAATGAATAAATGTATGAAAATGATACACAATGTTCTTCAATGTGTTTTGTGCAATTCCTCCAGGTTTCACGACTTGGAACCTCTCAAAAAAGGAGTTATAGAAAAAATGGCATACCTTGTTGAATTCTGTCTTATTCTAGAGAGTGACCTTGTAGAGCATGCCCTGCATAGAATATTTGTTGAATGGATCTGAAAATGTTACACAGAATAATACAAACTGTAATATAAACAAAACATTTGGTCTTACTGAATTTGGATCTGTTATGAATAAGTTATGACATTTTTACCCAAAACACATGTTTTAGACTAGTTTCAGAACTAGCCACAAACCCTATTTTCCACGAAGTGTAACTCCAAAAATACAACGACCCACGAGATGAATTTTTTACCACGGATACTTGGATATGTTTCCTCAATGGAATATCAATTTCAAAGTCTGAATAATTCTAGAAAAAAGTTATTATGAAAATGGGGAGATGACATGTAAATAACATACCTTAGAAAGCATCATCAAAAGAATTTATCCTCCCTTGAATTTTGACCTTCTTTTCTTCACCTTCCCTCTGAAATTCA
>ML791289.1:402863-422440 GCA_009831015.1 Picea engelmannii
GACAAGTCTAGCGAAGAAGAAGAAGGATGGGCCCTCTAGGGCCATGCTGAGGTCAATCCTGCTCTCGGTACTTCATGTCTAGGACCTGTGGGCCTCGAGACATGATCTCCTAAGTATCCCTAGAGATCGAGGATAACAAGGTTGATGACTTGAAACATTCATATTGCATCAAAGATACAACACAAACGGACAAACGTTGGTTAAATGTGGAACAAATGTGTATTTAAATTTTTTTAATGTTGAATTTCACATTTAATCGATGTTGTTAATGTTGATTGTATGTTGGTTAACTAATGTTTAATGGGTGTATAATAAAAATTTGTCCATGTGATTACATTGGGTTTTGTGATGTTTAAGCAACATTTAAATGTTAAATAGTTGATATCACTATCTTGATGTACAAGCAAAGTTAAGGAGATTCATATTTGATGTTTAATCGACATTTTTAATGTTGATTTCATATTGCATTTTAACCACAATTTTAGTAGTGAGAGGGCAGAATTTCACTCGTGCTAGATGTCTTGAAGCCTTGGGTTGTTAATTTGTTTCCTTATGTCCAATGGAAACAAGATCCTAGCTAATTAGAAATAATTTTAAGTGTTGCTCCATAATCAAATAAACTATTTTAACCCCTTATAGTATCCCAAAATACCCAATATCCCATATGCTCTATCATCTTTAAAACTAGACAAAATTCATGTGAAATCAAATATTCACCTTAAACATAAAACTAAGATATAATATCCATTACAAAATCACATTGTTTACTATAATTACAAATGAATCATTATTATTCTCTTTCAAATAATAATAATAAAAAAAAAACTGACTTACATTGTAATAGATATGTTGAACAACACTTGTGTCTAAGATAATCATTTTCAACGTTTATTTTATCCACCTATCTTTTTTTTTTCCACGGGGAAATTTCTCATTTATATTCAGACTGTATATAATTTTTTTACATATTGGCATATTAATATGCACTCATACGGTGTCCAGTGTCTAACTGGGCAGCACGAATCCTATGACTCTGTCACTCGAACAGTCACAAAACGGTAACGGTGTCTCTGTTACTCATACAGTCAGTTAACGGGCAGAAAACAACCATGATCTAATACTGTCTATTAGATACATCAATAGGACTGTTGTGAGCATCACTCGGCCTGTCAAAGGCGAGTGATCTGCCATTCTAAAGCAAATCCATGTTCTCTGAGAAGCCTGAGTGGACTGTAACAGTCCTTTGACTCCTTTTGGCAGTGGATATTTGGAGACCGACTGTGCTGTATCTAGAACCGAGTCCCAAATACCAGTGGTTTTCCTGAGGTCTGGTGCCAACCTCATCATAGATTTAGTTGGATGGGGGGTCCCTCATTTCCATCCTCCCATCGGGCAAAAGTTAATTGAACAGGAGGTCGGGTTAGTGCCAATGTTGAAAGCTGGTCCGCAAGGATATTTTCTTCCCTGTAGATATGAGTGACAGTAAGGCTCTTGATGAGCCTTTTTGCTTCAGTAGTTCGCTCTTTCCAACCCTCCAGTGTTGTAGATCGAAGATCAGCCTTGTCATTTATCCAGTCGATAATGAATTTGGAGTCTCTGAGAAGTAGTAGGTCATCAATGTTTAGTCTTTGTGCCAGGAGGAGGGAAGCCCAAGCCCCTAGTAGTTCAGCTTTTGTGTTGGTTCCTTGGCCTCCGTTTAGCATCCTTATGTAGGAGGTGTGGGAGATGATAAAAAAGTGGCCTCCTGCCCCGCACAGTTTTCCGTCTAATTGAGCAACTCCATCAAACCATGCGATAGATTTGTCAGTGGGTAAGGTTATAGTTGGTCTGCGGAAAATTTGGACTGTAGTGGGGAGGGGAGGACGGTCGACGGATGAGAGAATGAGATGTGTCACAAGGTTTGTCGAGGGCGGTTTTTCATCAAAAATGGCGGCATTCCTTATCAACCAAACATTCCAGCAAATGGTGGCTGGCAGCGAGGGGAAAGGCTGTTGTCTTGAGCTCCAGGAGCTAAAGCAGGAGATTGTCGAGGGTCCAAGCCATTGCATGGTTATTTTTAGTGCCGCTATGACTTGGTGCCAGACTTGTTGAGTGAAAATGCATCTCATGAAAAGGTGGTACGATGTTTCGGTGTTCTCCTTGCACATAATGCATCGGTTTGGGCCTGACCAACCCTTGCTTTGGAGGATATCCCAAACAAGTAATTTATTCTCCGTCAAAAGCCATGTAAATAATTTGAGCTTCAGCGGACAGTTCCACTTCCACAGCCGGTTGCGCCAGGTCTGATCACTAGTGGGCCAGATATCCTTTGTCAAAGCTTTGTAAATATTTCAGACAGATATGATTCCAGATTTGTCTCCTCCCGTCCAAATGAGTTTGTCTGGTCTCTCCTGAAGGCATATGCCTGCCTCGATTAGGTGTTGTTTGTATCTGTTCCATTCCACCGAGAGTTCTCTCTCAAGTGACAACATAGAGCTAGTTTGCCAGGATTCGCCAAGTGAACTTCTACTGTGGGGGGCTAATAAGTGGAAAAGATAATGATGGCCTAAAATATGTAGGCGTTCCAACAATTTTGGGGAGAGTTTGGCATTTAATCCCATGCCGAGGATGTCATCTTTAACAAGTTCAATAGCTGAACCATTGCCCGGCAGCCAAGCGATCCAATGAAGAAGAATAGGAAGTGATCTTTGAAGGTGCTTCCAAGTCTGTGAGACTCTCAGTGGGAAGAAAGTGGCTAATCTGAGCCAGGAATGGATTGGCAGATGTGCAAGATATTTGTCTTTTATAATGTTGTGCCAAATGTCTGGCATCATCAGAATATGCCAAAGAGTGTTTGCTGAGAGGGCAAGGTAGGAAATTTGCAGGTTTCGCAGGCCCCATCCACCTAGAACTTTTGGTTTTGAGAGCGTTTCCCACCTACATAAATGGATGCCTCTGCTTTTCTTGCTGTTTTTCTAGAGAAAGGTAAAGATCTGTTTGCGGAGCTTTGTTAGCACAGATTGTGGGATGTATGCTAGCGCCATCCAATACACCGGGAGGCTTTCCAAGACTGCCTTTATCAATATGTATCTGCCACCAATGGACAAACATCTATTGCACCAGTGTTGAATTCTGCGATCAAATTTATCATATAACCAACACCAATCCTTTGCTTTATAGCTTGTTGGCTTGATAAAGTATTCGAGGTAGGTGAAGCCTATCTCCAGGTCTCGAGATTCAATGCCAAAGAGTGTTTTCAGTTCTAACTGGGAAGCTGCCCTCACGCCTGTGGTCAAGAATATAGACTTCTGGAAATTTATATTTAGGCCTGTAACAGAGCAGAAAGTCATTAGCACATTAAAAATATCTTTCCATTCAGACATGGAGTCCGATGTCATTATAATCACGTCATCTACGAAAAGTAAATGTGTGATTTGTGTCAGTCTTGATGCTCTGATTCCCGTTAGTTGCCATCTGATATACTTTTTTTTAACAAGATGCTGAGGCATTCTAAGACCAGAATGAAAACCAGGGGTGAGAGGGGACATACCTGTCATAGTCCTCTTTCGCTGTGGAAAGCCTTTGTTGCCTCACCATTGATTAGGACTACCAGGGAGGCAGTAGTTATGCAGCCCATCATCCAGTTTGTGGTTGTTGCCCCAAATCCACATTGGAGTAGGGTGAGATGTAGGAAGTTCCAGTTGACGCAGTCGAAAGCTTGTTTTAAGTCTAGTTTCAGGAGGATGGTAGGTATCTTTTTTGTTTTTATGCTGTGTATGCATTCTTGTGCTGTGCCTATAGCATCCAGGATTTGTCTCCCCTTGAGAAAACCAAGCTGCTCTTCTGCTAGTGCCCAAGAGAGAAGTGGGCGAATCCTGTTTGCAATGATCTTGGTGATGATCTTGTAGCTGAGGTTACACAGTGAGATTGGTCGGTAGTCCGAGAAAGAGCGAGAATGATTTTATTTTGGGATCAAAACAATGAAGGTGTTGTTCAGTTGTTTGTTAACCATTCCTCTGATCCTCGATTCCTCAATGGCTTCCAGCAGGTCATGTGCCATTAATTCGAAGTAATGAAGATATAGTTCCACCGTCCATCCATCAGGTCCGTGTCTTTTTTCTTTTTTAAAGCCTTTTAATACCTGTAGAATTTCCTCTTTTGTGCAGGGGGATTCCAGTTCTCTCGCTTCCTCTTCTGTGACCATCCGTTGGAAAAGTTGAGCTTTCTTTGCCTGGTCCTGTATGGAGATGTTCTGGTCACCTTTGAAAAATCTCTTGTAGTAATTATGTGCCTTTTTTTTATGTCTTCTATGCTGTGAGCAGTGCTGCCATTCTCAGCCTCAATATCCCAAATAAGTTTTTTATTTCTACGGTGGCTTGCAAATTGGTGGAAGAATCTGGTGTTGCTGTCTCCACAACTGAGCGAGAGCGCATGACTTTTTAAGGACAAGTATTTAGCATAGAGAGGAAAAACCCCACTAAGTTGGTAGATCTAAACTTCATCACACGGGAAACTAGGTATCGCATTTCTTTCTTTATTAATGAATATAAGTTCCATTTATTTTTTTAACGAACAAGTGTTAATAACTTCTCTCCTTTACTACAAAACATAAAATAAAAACTTATTTTAATTGTTCATTTTCTTTTATCTTTAATATTTAGGAATCGCATTTTTTTTAATGAATAGAAGTTCCATTTATTTTTTTAATGAACAAGTGTTAATAACCTTTCTCCTTTATTATAAAATAAAAAATTGTTTTAATTATTAATTTTCTTTTATTTTTAATATATTTAAATATTTTTTAGTTATTTATATTTTAATTTGTTTAAATTTTACCAAGAAGAGAGAAAGAAAGTGAAGAGAGATATAATCTCTTACTAGATGGGAAAATTTCAAAACCAAAAAAACACCTTTAATTATAAATTTTCAATTAAATTAAATATATATTTTTAAAAATTTAAATATATTTAAAATTATAAATAATAAAATATATTATATTCTATAATGATATATAAAAATCTAGAATTTGTAACATATATATGTTACAAATTTAAAAATTTTAAAGTTATAAGATGTTTATGTTACAAATCAAAAATTTTAAAGGAATGTTTGATGATTAAATTTTTTTTAAGTGATATTTTTTTTATGTATTATTTTCGATTGTAACTTAAATATATTTAAAATAATAAAATATATAATATTATATAATAATATATAAAAATCTAGAATTTATAACCTATACATATTTAAAAATTTTAAAGTTGTAACATGTATATGTTTAAAATTTAAAATTTGTAAAGTAATGTTTGCTAATTAAGAGTTTTTTTTTAAATGATACCTTCTCTTTATGCATTTTTTCCATTGGTCCATTAGGTAGGGATTACTATTGGCACCTTATCTTTATGTTCTATTTTTCTATTGGTCCATTAGGTAGGGATTATTATTGGCACCTTATCTTTATGTTCTAAGTATTAATGTTGTTAATGTCTTTAGGTTATTTGTTGAGTCCTTCTTGTTTGTGTGGATAGATTTGAGGTATTTCATTTCTAGGTAATTTTAATATAGTGAATAATTATTTTGTAAATAATTTTTTTTTGTTATTTATGCAAGTTGACTAAGAGTTAATGGTTGATGCTAGAAATTGTTTGTTTGTATTTTGTTAGGCTTTTAGAACTATGATTAGTAATCGCAACATTGTATTCCTCCTTTCACTTAAACCTTCATCCATATAGGTGTAATAGTGAGATATCTTGGTATTCCTTTTGATGCATTGGGATTTCTTCAATGGCTATATGGGAATGGTGTTTGAAATATCTACAATATAAATTCATTTTCTAGCAAAATGTGAAGACCTTCTATTTGTTGAAAATTTGATTGTAGTGAGCAAGATTCTTTAAGCCTTGCATATTCATTATGTATTTTCAGGGCTTCTTAGTAGGAATTAATGTCATAGATTGGAGAACCTTCTTCAATTGTATTTGTGGGTCAAGTATGGTCAAGCTTGGGATAGGCATTAAGCTTGGGATACGCATTATTGAGGCATCATCTTCCCATGGCACATCATATTGGCAAGATTAAGAGAACTTTTGGATTGTATGACATAATTTATATCCTCATAGCTTCTAGGCCTCGAGCTCTTTTATTATCAAAAGTGTTATAAGAAGCATGGATGCCAAGTAATTGGGCAAGATGAGATTTTTCTAGAAGACCGATTTAAAGTTGGAAGTCATAGGGATCGTGCTAGTACTCATTCTTGGAAGGAAATCCAATGCCCATGAGTTTTCTCCATCTTCTACGGATTGTCATACTATTGTAGAGATTATTGATCTCATTCAACAAAAAAMACCTATTCAAAATTAATATAGACATGCCAACCCCTTTTGGCATGATTGAGAGTGGAGTTTTGAGAACCCTTTGGTCTAATATGATTCTTAAAAGTCGTAGTGTCTTCTTCATCAACAACGTGAGCTCATACTTGTTCTTAAGACACAATGTGTGTTAAATGSGAAGAGATGRCRAATCAAGARATTACATTAGYTGTGATCAGTTCATATTGACTATAAAATCAAGGTTGTATGGCTAGTGATTTATTAAAGCCTTCTTACCWAGACACAATTAGTCAAAAGAAACATCTCAAATAGGATTTTCCCTTCCTACCTCAAGCTAGAAATAATGAAACACCTCCTTTAGAATTGTTCTTTTATCAAGTGTTGAAATAATGAAACACCTCCTTTAGAATTGTTCTTTTATCAAGTGTTGGGAGTTTGTTGAGTCTAAGTATACATCCATTTTGTATAGAAGGCTGCATTCGAGAGTGATAGGATTAACTTCTTTAAGGAAAAATAGATATCTTTGTACTTACCCTCCTTTGTATTAATTTTTCTTTAATGTAAACATTTTATGAAGTATTTCAACCCCAAAAAAATTTAATTATGATATATTCTTAAACTKCTGTCTATTAAGAAATGGAACTATGAAAAATACTTYATAAATATTRTAACTCAAAACACATTTATCTGTAATATTTTCCCAACAACTCATGTAATATCTATAAGAAGCAGGGATATTCTGCTTAATTAAGTTCACAATTCGAAGAGTTTATATTTTATCAGTGGAAGATTTTTGTTACAGGAGTGCCTTCCTGTTGCCATGGCCGGGAAGAATTACACAGAAAACAGCATCCTGTTCGATAAATTTTGAAGGGGAAAGAGATTTTTTTTCAAAACGTGATCAGTTAATTATCTTCCACTTCTATGGCACGAACTGGGAGGTTGTGTCTGGCTTGAATCGCCGGCCTCACATCCTCCAGCTCGCTCAGATTTCGCAAGAACGGAATCAGCTTCGTTAACTCGCAATCCGATTTATGCCCATCGAATGCTTTGATGAGGATGGAGTTGGAGGGATAGAGTTCGCACATAGACGGCAGGTCGTCGATGAAGACCACATTCTTCATATCTAAACCAAGAAATTGTAGCTCTTTGAATGCGTTGCCGTATATGGCGCTGCAGAAATCCCTGGCGAGGAACATGCTGAGAAACTTCTCGTAATTTATCTCGTCCAGAAGAACAGCAGCTCTATCAGCACTGCTCATGGTGAAAATCACAATCTGGAAAACCCTGGACATCTCTGCCAAGAAATTCTTCAGCCCAGGCCGAAGGTAAACATAGGCCGTTATTAGACTCTCTGAATCAGAATCCGACATCGAAGATAATTTCTCAGTACTATATATTCCAAGCTCGGAGTCTATAGAGACCGTAAAAAAATCGGAGCCAGCGGGCAATTTCTCCCAGGATTCCTTCAGTAGAGTGTCGTCCATGTCGAGAACGAGCGTATGTTTTCTGCAACGTTGTCGGAGATCAGAGCACAAATATGAGCCCAATCGAGAAGAGAATAAGCCTGTGCGTACGATATGATCCTCCAGGTCCTTTGGAATCCCGTATTCGGAATCGTGCAGTTCGGGGAATTGGGTGCCGAGGAAGATTCGGACGTCTTCCACAGTGGCCACCTCGAGGAGAAGCTCGAACAGGTCGTCGAGCTCCTCGTCGTTGGGATCGCCCTCGTAACGCATCATGGAGATCGCGTTGCGGGGCTGTAGGGAGTAGCGGAAAACGCAGTCGTCCACGATCACCACTTTTCTGATATCGCGTCCGAGAGAAGAGATGTCTTTAACTAATTTCCCGCCGATTTCTCTGCAGGAGTCTCCGTAGAGGCGGTGGGTAACGTAAAGCGCGATGTCGTCTACCATATTGTCGAGTATTGCATCCGCCTTCGCCTTCGAAGTCTCTGTGAAAATGACGATCTCATAGATGTTGGATGTCAATTGCAGGAATTGTTGAAGGTTTGGTCGCAGCGAAATGAAAGTGCGCGTTGCGGTGTCTTCCTGTTGGAGGGCAAAGTCTACATAACAGTCTTCATCGGATTTCTCTGCGAGGATCGTCCCGTCCATGTCCAGCACCAGCGTGTGTCTGCCTTGGTGCTCTGGAAGCATTGGGGGCAACATCAAATATTCCCTGCAACTACTACTTTGGCCGCCATGACTATCAGTAACGTCTGCTGAACTGTTATCATCTCTGCCCATCTTTGATCGGCGGGAGTTAACGGCTTCGTTCGATGATATCGTAAATGTGGTTGAATTATGTTGGGTATCCTGGAATTTCGTGCACATATCTTCATTGCAATTTGTTTGCTGATTCATATCGAATTTACAGAATCTCCCAATCAAACACACAATGTAGGCCTTGCGGGTATATGCTAAATCACTTTCTGGTTTTATGATCGTTCACGTCTGGTTATGAGAAGGCGTGACCTTTTAATATTATTTATTTACTTCCTTACAAATGATAATTGATAATTACGTCGAAAGGATTATATCTATTTGAAATGGATACAATTAATCACTTTTTAACCTAAAATTTTAATCTGATAGCTAATAATTGAAAATGTTGTAATATTCTTAGTCGTCTTCCCAAATCAATTCACCAGAGTGCTCATCTAGGTAATTTTCGGCATTCACCAACAGCAACACCAACCACTTTGCAGCTGTACTAATTACCACCAATTAATTAGGCTGAAAGGCGTACACCTATTGACAATGGGCACAATTAATGATCTTTTAACCTTATTTAAGGTTTAAACCCTAATCTGATGACTATGCATTGAAGATGCTGGCATATTCTACATTTTATGACACATGTTGTCAACCGACCTTTCGGCGTTCTTAGCCGCGAATTAGCGGTTGTGCTAATAACTATCACCAATCAAGGCCTTACAAGTATTACATTTTCCATACTGTAAAAAATAATTAATTAATTAAATTAAAATTAAATTTATCCTATTAAAAAAATCAGTTAATAGGAAGAATAATGAAAAGAATATATATTTTTTTAAATAATTTTTTTATTAAAAGTGGTTGATAATCATTCACTAGAAAAGATAGAAAATGGCATCAATCTTCCTCATCTCCATTGCATATTTTGTCTATCCAACGAACAGGTATGGACCATTTGCAATCGATTTAAGTCTTTTGGCGTTCACCAGCCGCGTGTTAGCGGCTGTGTTAGTTATGTGTTAGTTATAGTAATGTTACCTCGACTCTTTAAAACCTTAAATTTGATATTTTCTGTGATTTTTTTTTGGCTCTTTAAAACTTCAAATTTACTAGTCAAGTAATTTTATCTTGGCTCTTTAAAACTTCAAATTTACTAGTCAGGTAATTTTGTCTCGGTTCTTTAAAACTTCAAATTTACTAGTCAGGTAATTTTGTCTCGGCTCTTTAAAATATTCATTGAATTTGTTGCAATGAATTTGTCTGAGTCTTGAAAACGTTAAATTTATTATTACAGTGAATTTGTTTCAAATATTTAGAACCTTCATTTATTCGTATAACTAATTTGTCTCTACTCTTTAAAATCTTTAAGGATATTGTCATGATTTGTCTCGGCATTTTAAGACCTTAAATTTATTCTTGCAATGAGTTAAGATATTTATGGAAGTTGTTAAAATGAATTTGTCTCGACTCTTTGAAATCTCTAGAAGGAAATTGTTACAGTGGATTTGTATCGGTGTTTTAAAACCATAAATTTATTGTAGTGTATTTTCCTCAACTATTTAAAAACTTATATTTACTTCTATAGTGAATTTGGAATTTGGTTCAGCTCTTTAAAACCTTACATTTATTTTCATAGTGAATTTGAAAACCTTGATTTTTTGTTATAGTGAATTTGTCTAGCATTATCCTCTTTGCCCTTCAAAATTTTATACTTAATTATTATTGTATTGAATCATTTTGTGATGTTCTTCAGTAGCTATGTCACATTATGATGTTCATCTTAGTCGACGTATGTTGAATTAATACATTCTTGAATGGTTATGTCGCATTGTAACAATTCATTAAGGGTTATGCTACATTGTAACATTCTTGAAGAGTTATGATGGATTGTGATGTTCCTTAATTTTTATGTTGCATTGTGGCTTTAATTAAGGGTTATTCCACATTGTGGAATTAATAGGATTGACTGTGGTTGACATTAAAAAAAAATTATGGTTGAATATGGTTATGTCACATTTCAATGTATATCTCGGTTGAATTATGTTGAATTTTTACATCCCTCAATGGATATGTCGCATGGCAATGTTCATAAGGGGTTATGTCACCTTACGTTGTTGACATCTTGCTTGGCTTATATTGAATTATTATGTTCCTAAATGGTTATTTCTTATTGCAGCATTCATCAAAGGCTATGTCACATTTGTGACATTCCTAAAGGGTTATGTTAGATTATGACATTCCTTAATGGTTATGTTGCCTTGCAATTTTCATCTTTGTTGAGTTATGTTGAATTGTTATGTTACTCAATGGTTATGTTGCATTGTGGTATTATGAGTGTTGGACATGGTTGCATTAAAAGGTTGAATTCAATGTTATGCCACATTGCAACATTAATAGGTTGTTAATAATAATAATCATTATTGTTTTAATTAATCAAGTTTATTTTTATGTGAACTTTGGATTATTTAAATTCTTGTGTTTGAAATTCATTATTTGTTTTTGTAAGTTAGAAATTGTATCACCTTTAGATAGTCACAAAGATTATAGAAATGGTTTTTCGGGAATTGGGTTGTCATTAATGGAAACCAACCCAGGCCTCAACATATTTCAAAAAGCAAGCTTCTCCTGTGGGGCCAAAATGTTGTAGTTGTTCTATGAAAGACTTAGAAATTGAGCAGGCTATAGGCAACAAAAATATGAACACAATCAAAATTAAGACTACATTATTAAGAGATGGATCCATGACTAACCTGAAACATGTTCTTATCTTGTCCTCCATGCGGGTTGATAGAGTGACTTGGTTGCAAAAGGATGGGCGCATCCGGGATGATCACATTCGAGAAGTCTAGATCATGAGAAGGTTGATGAGCCATGAAATGGGAGCATATAGTCAACAACATAGTGAGATTGGCATCCAATTGCTCCATCCTAAACCTCAAGTCTACAACTTCTCCCCTTAATTCAAAGATAATTTTTAGTTTTCATCCTTCATTCAGGACTCCATAGGCTCTAAACAGGCTTCAAATTGAATATTCTGGGATCCTTCAAGAGGATGGTCATCCCTCTTAATTGAGGCAGTGCCATAGATGTTAGACTGGACCTCGAATTTTTTTGGAACACGACCTTTTCCTTGACCCATTCTAATATGTATCCCCATACAAGGATGCCATCCAAATTAGATTGTATGGCAGGCCCCATAGGTGTACCACTCTTATCCTCTCGACGATGAGGTGAATTAGAGGCATCCATATCCAATTCATTTTTTGATAAATCTCAACTACCAATATTATCTCCACCCACCAATAATATCCCCTGCCCCAAGAGTCCCGTCCCCTTTCACTTACCCTTAGCATGTGGAGGAAAAGATATCCAAGAAAACAGGATTGAGTGGCTAAGCAAAGAACCAATGGTGACCAACAAAGCCCGACTGACAAACAATGTGGGGGTGAACAAGCCAGCTTAAACTGACCTCCAACATATATCACATTCACTGCAGTTCTACCAATCATTAAATGTTCCTTTAACATAGTGACAAGATGCAAACCACTACGATGATTTCTCCCTACATCGATTTTACTATGAAATATCGGCATGGCTCTCCTTGCACAAACCAAACTTTTAATCACCTAAATGCTCTGACTTCCATATTTAATAAACTTTCCATCTATGCATTTGTCTTGGAATAGATGTTGACAGGTGGTTGGATGTGCATTACTTGTGTGTCTTTCATGACGCTTACAATAACAACCCATACGAGGGTGAGTCCTCCCTTTGAGCTATACTCAAACATTTGAATAACAAAGGGTGCATAGGGCTTTGATTGCAACTAGATTCAAGTTATTTCCCCCCTCTACTCACCCCTTCATTGGAAAGCTTATCTGTAAGTTTTTTAGCATTGCATCAAATGTGAGATGGAATAAGAACAAGATTTGGGAGAAAAAAATATTTTAAAAATTCAAGGTCACTAAGGAGCCTCCAGCTGAGAGAAATATTTCCAAGCTCAAATCCATTAAGAATCCATGCTAGTATTGCCAGGATGTGTTTGGAATCCCCTTCCATAATAAATTGATGAAATCCTATCCTAGAGGTAGTTTGAATGCCTTGAATTAGAGCCCTAGAGTTCAGTTGCATTGTTTGAGTCATGCCTCAGGCTACCAGAAAGAATATGGAAAATATGACCCTGATCATCCCAGAAAGCAACACCAAAACCAGTCGGACTTGGGTTACCCTTAGAAGCTCCATCAAAGTTGAGTTTTAGGAATCCCTAGGGAGGACACTTGCACTTCTCATATCTTGTAAGAGAGGAGAGATTCCTAGGAGAGGGGTTCAGGTCTAAGGCTAGGAAAATATCCCAGGTGGGAAAAATGTGCTTCTCTCTCTAATAATAGGGTAGTTCATCCGCACTCTAGTGTTGTTGTCGAACTGTATCCATAATGTTTTCTTTAATTTTGGACCAAATGTCTTTCCATGGAAGTTTGTTTGAGTGGAATATTCTATGATTTCTTTCCTTTCATATTTTCCACAAGAGGAAACCCGAAAGAATTTTCCAATACGATCGAGCACTGGACTCTCAAAGGTCAAGGATATCCATCTAGGAATTGTTTTGATTGTACTATCCCTTTGTCGGTTGGAAGCGCACATGATTTGGACATCCTGGTGCCAGAGGGAGGAACTGTAGTTACATTGGTTTAGCAAATGTTGCATAGTTTCTTCATACTGGAGGAAAAGGGGACAAACAAAAGGTCCAATGAATCCTCACTTTCTAAGATTGTCCCAAGTTAATATTCTTCAATGAGAATCCAAATAGAGGAAAGTGTTGATTTTGGGCCATAAATTGGCCTACCATATTTTAGTCCAGATGATCTCCTTTGGCAACATATGAAATGGGGATTGTAGGTTGTAACCTTATTTAATGAAGAAGATCCCTTTTGTGGATCACCCCCATCTTAGGATGTCAGGTCCTTCCTCGATTCTAATATTACTAAGTGTTGCTTCATCTTGCCAAGGTCTTAGATCAATATCTTCAGGGATTATTAAATATATGTGTGTTTTTTTCCATTCCCTCCATGAATTGTGATATGTAGTGCATTTTCAGTGATTTTCCACATAGGTGTGTCGATTTTGGTTCATGATATCCTATAAAATGAGAAATTGGTTCATTCCATATGATCGACTATGATTCTCATGCATCTAACATATATTTACGTCGCCACATCTTATCCCATAGGTCCCTTGAATTTTTAGCCCTTCCACTAGATTTTGGCCCCCATTACTTGATTGAGAAAGTTGGGATCTCTAATCCCCAAACCTCTTGTTTGCTTTGGCTTGCAAATCACTTCCCAATTAACTAGCGCCCATTTCTGTCCCTCCTTGGTGCCTTTCCATAAGAAATTCCTTTTGATGTTTCTTATTATTTTTAACATTGATTTAGGTGTTGCCAAGGCCGATAATACATAGATCAGTATTTCCTACAAAATAAATTTTAAAAGAACCAATTAGCCTACCATATTGAAAGAATAAAAGGTCCAGGAATTGAAGCATTTGTCAATGGAAGAAATAATCCCCTCCCACGAGCATTTTTGAAGGGTATTATCAATTAGGGGGATGCCAAGGTATTTGGATGTAAGGGAGATCCTTTTGAACACAAGGATACGAATGATAAAGGATTGAAGGGAAAGAGTAGTATTGAAAAATAAGATCTGGGATTTTTTAGTGTTGATAGAGGTTCCAACGACTGTGCTAAAATCATTGATAATGCTAAGGATGTGTCAAGCTTCTCTGGTTGTGGGAGAGCCCATCATCATTGTATCATCTACAAATTGATTGTGGAATATAGGAGGATGAACACCATGCAAGGGAAGGCCTTTGAGAGATCCATCATCTATCCCAGATTTGATGAAGTGGCAAAGGCCTTCCTCCATAATGACAAAGAGAAAGTGAGAAAGAGGGTCCCTTGGCGAATTCCTCTAGAAGGAGAAAAAGGGAAAGAAGTTACACCATTGATTGAGATTGAGAAGAAGGTTGAGGAGGTGAGGGACATGATCCAATTAACCCAAGATTCATCAAATCCAAAGGATAGGAGGAGAGATCACATATATTTTCAGCTTAGAGTATCAAAGGCCTTGGATAAATCTAATTTAATGAGCATACTAGGAGTGCCAGAGGATTTCAGGGAGTGAATGACCTCATGGGTGAGAATTAAACTATCCATGATTTGGTGACCTTCGATGTAATCATATTGTTTAGGATATATAATAAAAGAAGTAATGGGGTTAAGACAAAGGGAAATTAACTTTGTGATGAGCTTGTAGATGACATTGCACAACACGATTAGGAGGAATTGCTTCGGATGAGAGACTCGCTCTTATTTGTGGATTGAAGTGAGAAAGGTAGCATTGAGAGTTGGAAGCACATCGATATTGTTGTGGGAGTCCTTGATTAACAACCATACCTTTTCTCAAACTAGATGTCAACAATGGTGAAAGAAATTGGTAGTAAAGCCATATGGATTTGGGGATTTTCCTCTGGGAATTCCATTGATGGCATGATCAACCTCCTCCAGGGTCACCGGTCTAAGGAGTGTTGCATTATATTTTTTCATGATCAAGGAGGGGATGTGTTGTGTTATTTTAGTGATAGCCTTAGATATTTCTAGATTAGGCTCCATGAGTATATTTTGATAGTAACTAACCAATTTCCGCTCAATGCCTTGATGGTCCAAGATTGATTGTCCCTATTCTACATCCTCAAACATGGTGATCTAATTCATATGTCTTCTTTGGATCATGGATCTATGGAAAAATTTCAATTTTTTCTCTCCCTCTTCAAGCCATTGAATTGTGGACTTCTACCTCCAAAGGGTTTCCTTTTGAGCATATATGTCTTCCAACCATTGCCTGATGTGGAATTATTCCTCTTTCAATTAATCTGAGCTCCCCTGAACAATGATCGCATGTGGTATTTCCCCCATTCTCTGTTCCAACTGCCTTTGGTCTTGGACGATGTTACCAAAGATGGTTTTGCTCCATTCTTTGAGATGTTTCTTGAAATTTTAAAGTTTTTGCTGAAAATTATACATCAAAGTACCATAGGGAATGGTTGCCTCCTTCCACCATTGTTGGATGTTCTTCTAGAAGTCTAGGCGGGTTAGCCAAAAAATTTCAAACCTGAATGGTTTGTGGCAGGGGGAGCTTGCAATATCTCACCAGAGCTAGACTAGTTGGTGATCGGATCCAACCACAGAAAGCATGTTGGATTCAATGATCAGGCCTTCTAGTATTAGTGGCTCTAAAATTAGAAAGAGATCAATATGACAAGAAATATGTTGGGAGCCTAATCTTATATTGTTTCACGTAAAATCATCGTTAAATTTTTCTAGATCCACTAGCCACATATTGGTAATAAGGATTTTAAATCCATCACTATCACCATCAAGCATGCATATTCTTCCTATTTTTCATCAAGGGAAAGGATGATATTGAATTCGCCTCCTAGGATCCATCTTTTATCTTTCATCATAGCGCCAATTCCTTCTAGGCTTTTAAAAAAGTGGATTTTTTTAGGGGGTGATTGTGGCCCATAAACATTGGTGACAAACCCCTCCTTTTCAGACCCAACTGCTCTATAATTTGCAGAGATGAACCATATTGTCATGAAGAAATTTTCAATGATGAACATAGTTGGGTTCCATAGGATAGCTAAGCCTCTCGCTAGGCATCATGAATCAATATTTACAAACTAAAAGTGTCTTCAACACCTAGTGAAAATAAGATCTTCTTCAGTGCCTACACATTTAGTTTCTTGATGAAATAGAATATTTGGATTTTCTATGAGAATGTGGTTTTCAAGGATCCTTTGCTTATCCCTCCCATTAAGGCCCCTTATGTTCCATGAGATAATATTCATGAGGAAGGTTGGGAGGGGAGGGGATGGAAACTCTCAGTGATCAGTTTGATCTTACATGAGTTAACCATGAAATTTCCCACGTCACAAATTAGTTGTTGGGTTGATTTTCTTACTCTCCTTTTTTCCTCCCTAGATTGCTTGTGAGAATCCTTTAGAGGATCCTTTTGGATTCCCAAACAAAACCCATATATAGAGGTGGCTTCTAAAATGGAATCAAGATACACTTTATGAACTTTCCTTAGTTGTTCAAGAGGGAGGGTAAGCATTTCTTACTTATGATAGGCTTCCTTAATATTGACCAAGTCAATCCCTACAAGTTCCTTCTCTTCCAAATCGACCTCCATGTTTCCTCCATTGTCAAGGATTTTCTCCTCCATTCCAGAGCCTAGCCCCATATCAGGAGTGATTTGTTCGAGGATAGGATTATGGTTTTGATACTCCACCTCTTTCATTTTCTTACTCGGAGGATTTTGACAGAGTCTGATCATTTCTTGATTTCCTGAGGTTTGATTCATAATTTCAAAAGAGTTGGTGGTAGAGGGGGCACTGACCTAATTGTTGATTGGTTTTTTAGGGCCTTGCTTTGTCTTTCCTTGCACCTGGGTGAATCCATCCGTGTTATTCTTTTTTATTGTTGCTTCTGACTTGGGAAGGACATTGAGTGGGAAATATATGAAGAGATGTCCATGCTCATGACACTTTTAATAGTGGAATGGTATGTTCTAATAGCTGATCTTTTGAATCCAATCCTCATCATGGTATTCTAGGCATATTGATCTCTGAAGGGGTTTGGATATGTTCATATAGACACAAATTCATGCATAGGAGGTATAGTGTCTCTTTTTGGTGGCCTCTATTACTTTGACAAAAATACCCAGTGTGTTTCTAATTCCTTCCATGATTTCTTCCAACCAAAATTCCTAGGGCAGTGAATAGATTCAAATCCACATAGGAGCATGGGTAGATTCCTCCTTCTCTGGACTAAAGAACTTGTTCTAGAACCTCAGGTAGAGCCCAGCTAAGTTGAAAAAGTAGGGCCCATTTTCAAAAACCCTATCTTGATCTTCTTGGTTATGGAAGATTGTTGTAAAAAAACATTTGGACCCTAGTTGAAGATTGAAGTGGCCCTTGGGCTTCCACCAAATATTGATCCATTTGACTAGATCTTGTTTCTAGGTCCATAAACCTAAAAATTTACCAAAAAGCGCATGATATTTCATGTATTGGGTATGTTCCTCTACCCGCGTTGATATAACCACATGCCTTGGCACCATCATGGCCTATGGGAGGCATGTTCTTAGTTCCCGAGCTCGATCTACCTTTGGATGGGATGGTGGGCTCGAAATATATTGAACGTATCATTAAGCTCCCTATCAGATTCATACCATCGGTGCTTATCCAATTTCACGCTATACAACTTCTTTACATCATTTATCGATTAAAGACTATAAAATATGCCTAAACTCCTCCGCCTCGCTCTAATAGATGAAAGGGTCAAAATGATTTTGGATCTAGTCCATTTTGTATATATTACTTCTTTTTGCTTTCTTTTGCTTGTGTTTTATATTAGGATACAATCTATCACACACCTCCCACTTGTTTGCTTTATTCTTATTCAAATGAAATATGGGAGTTCTGTATTTTTCTGCCCTAGATGATGAGAAAATGTGTCTATGAAGCTAGTTAGCCACGGGCACTTCAAACCCTACCCCAAATATGCCAAATGACCCACAACTTGGATGACAATAAGCTACCGGGCGGGTAGCCATCCCCGAAAGACACTTCGATTCGCCATTGGGATTATAGGCCCTCATATTGAGACCGGGAGCAGGCTTGCCCCTTATATAAGAGTAATAGTAGAGGAAAAGGCACCATAACAAAAGGTCCTGAAAGGTCAACCCTTCTAATTTGAACCCGGTCAAGTCCTGGTCTTACCCGAGCTCTGCGAAGGTAAGGTCCTTAAAGGTAAACCTAGTAAGGTCCTGATCAACCCGGTCGGTAAAGTCCTGCCCCTTATCTAACAAATATGATCTCAGTTTCTCTAACTGTGGGAAGAGTTGGCCTTTTATTTATTTGAGGGGAATAAATACGGGCAAAGAAGAAGGGTTTTAAAGGTATTATCAGGTCCTGAATGAAAGGTCAATCCAGTCAAGTCCTTATTAACCCTTCTAAATTTCACTCGAATTGGTCTTTCAAAATAAATTATTCGAAGACCTGTCCTGATTGACCCTTCTAATTTGAACCCGAAGGGCGAAGTCAACCCAGGGCGGCCTTCCAATGCCTCCTTACTTCATGAAGTATTCCCCGGGAAAGTCTTTGAATGCCCCCAAATTGCTCTGCCTTGACGAAGTATTGCTTTAACGTATTTACTCGTATCATTTCGGTAACTAGCATAAAGAGGAAACATAACTCCATAAACGCGTACCTTTCTCGTTTCATTAACTAGAGAGAGAATAAGGCCAAGGATAAAATAAAATAGTAAGTGACATAACTCCATAGAATATAAACCCTTAGAAACCCTGCTATTTTTAACCCGGGTTAGGCGAAGTAAACCCAGGATGGACCGGGGGGGTCCTTAAATAGCCCTTACTATACGAAGTGTTTCTTTAACGTATTGACTTGTATCACTTCGGTAACTAATAGGGGGATAGAATAAGGCCAAGGAGATAAGTACATAACTCCATAGATCTTGCCCCAGGAATGTATTTGAATAGCCCATACTTTATAAGTAAATAGTCTCTGAATTGACGCCGGCCAAGCCAAGGAAATAAGTACAAAGTTCTAGCCTCTTTTCTTCGATGGCAGCCCGTTGGTCTTTAATCTAAAGATCCTAAAATTTGATTGATACGGCGAAAGGCCCTGTCTGCTGGCTGGGGCGTTTGGTACTTTGTTACACTAAGGCTTTGCAAGGCCTCAGGGGGTAATTTGTTCTAGGCATACCATTTGAAGAATAAAGGTCGTCTTCACGTTCGGGGCCAAGGAAATAAGTACTTCGAGAAGGTGGACCCATTTGAAGAATAAAGGTCCTATTTTAAGGTCGGTCAATACTTCGAACAATAAGGCCTTGAAAGGAAGTCTTCTTTTCTTCTGGCCCTGCGCCGACCTTATTTAGGTCTTGAAAGGCTTTCACTGGGTTGGTCCTGAC
>ML791289.1:422775-469120 GCA_009831015.1 Picea engelmannii
GACCGGTCGCCCTCTTGATCTGCCGCGTCGTTTCAGTCGTCGTGGTCGACGGGGAAGAGATAGATGAATGAATGTCCTTTTAGGAGAATGATGAATAATACACCTACCGAGACGGAAGCCAAAGGTTTTTCTCGTAGGTGGACATATCGAACCGGAATGATCTCTGAGATTGACATCTTGATACACCAATTTCCCATAATGATAAATAGAGTCGATGGTTACTCCGTGGGAAGAGCTGGGGGCTTCCATTCACCAGCGCAAACTACAAGTGCTCTCCGAACCGTGCTGGATAGTAACCCATCACACGGCTCTCCAACCCAACCTATATTGTTTGTGGTGCCGCATTGCATTGGGGGACTCAAGGCGCTTGATCCTTTGCCTACCCCCATGTGCACTCCTCCCCGCAAGCAAGAAACGATGCTGCTCGATCCGTTCCGCATTATATCCCACCCCCTATAGTATAGTAAGTAGCGAGGGGAAGGTATAACCGATAGGGATCACGGGAAAGGAAGCACTTTAGTGTTTGTGTAGGATCTATAGTCTATAGTTACATAATTTGTGCATGCAACTTCAATAAATCAGGCCAGAATGCAACCTTGCTATAGTGAGGTGAGCTGTAATTCACAAATTCTGTGCTATACTATAGGGCATGCTATGGTCTCTCTAGTCTCTTGACGTCGTGGGCAGCAGCAATAAGAGATAGATGCCCAGCAGTTAGTTACAGAATTTGCCGTAATTCTGGATAACACAAATTCACAAATTCAACTACTGCTTGCTATAGTGCCGTAACAAATTCTAGAAGCACGTTAGTTTAGTGGGTGCTAATTTGTTACGGCAACTACGATAGTGACAGAATTTGTCATTCTGCACCTGCCATGGGATAAGCTAAGTTAGTTTGCATTGATCTTTTTGCGTAATAGGTTGGAGTGATGGTATTCTTTTCCATATAAGCTATAGTCTCTCCTCCTTTCCTAACATTTCCCCACCACTGCCTGCCGGGGATAGGAAACGATTTCTCTCTTGGTCCTCGTCCAGTCCAGGATCGTACTGTTCCTCTACAGAGAGAGAAAAAAAAACACACGGATCTGTACCTCTACGCGCAAGCAAGCTAATCTCATTAGAGAGAAGCGTAGCTCAGGTTATAACTTACCTGAGTTATCACTCATATTTCTTCCCCTCAAAGAGCGATTGAGGGAAATACTGAAACTATATACATGTATCCCCGCCATAATATTATATATATATAGTTTCCTTGATTCCTTCTTGCTGTTTTATGGTGGTTCCACAGATGTAATTACTTAAAAGCTCTTTGGGGCTAAATTCAGAGTCTATTTAAAGATCTAGGGAGTTTTTATCTTTATGCTATCTCTAGTTACTCTATTATGTTTACGTTATAGAAACACTCACTCAATTCAGAGGCTATTGAAAGCTTTATTTAAGGTGTTGTGTCATCTCTTATCTCTTTACTAATGTGACGTCATTAATAGTAGGAGTATATTCAACTTCTTTTCCTGTGTCCTTTCTTTATGCTATATTAGATGTCATTAAAGCACCGAGTCTATTGTTTCGGTGTTATGTCCTTTCATAGTATAATGTCATTACTAGGCTTTCAATATCCTCTTAATCTCCATTCTGCGGTCGGTGTTGTGTTTCCTCTTTATGCTATATCTCTCTAGTTACTTAATAGCAAATCCATACTTCGGAGATTCAGAAACTTGGGACCAGATCTAGTATTTCTTTTCGGTAATGACCTATAATAAAGTAACTAGAGATAGCATAAAGATAAAAACTCCACATAATAAAGTATATGTAAACGTCAATTCAGAGGATCCTATAATAACGAGAGAGATAATAAAGAGAAAACACCACACTTTAATAAATACAGGGGTATAAAAATAACCATAGTTCTATGGAGTTATGTACTATTATCCCTGGCCTTATTATATCCCTCCGAAAGGCAGACGTTATTGTAGATCTTCGTTAAGTCAGCTTTTCCGGAGAGATATATTTGCACTCGCTAACTCATTTATTAACGACCACCTGATGCCTTATCTTATCTTGCGAGCCTTCTTTACCCAGGGAGCATAGCTACTATCCCCTGTTCAGACTAACTTAAGGAACGCAGAAAGCCACCCATGCTTTTAGTATATATCTTTTCCCTTCTATCCCGATGCCCAACGGGACCTCGAGTTCACTATGGGGCTGTCTTCACCGACCGCACGATGATGGATGTGTTCTTAGGTGTACTATGAAGGCCTCTCTCGAATCGGCTTCCCCCAAGTTCTGACCACCGTCTATTGTCGCGGGATGCGCTCCTAAACTGTCTGTATCTTACCGATAGCCACTCAATTTTACGTCTCCGATATCCCGTCCCCTTCCCGTAGCGATGACAACAAGATGGATTTATGGTTTCCATTAAGGGGTGGGGGGGGTAGATGGGTAGGAATGATCTCCCGGCATAGCTTTCAACGTTCACGCCTCTCGTCGGGGTTCCGTGTTTCGCTTGAATAGTCTATCACCAAGGATCTATCCCAATTCTCGTGGGTTGCTCTCTGCTACTCTCTCTCAGGAAAGGTGGTATAACCTCCTCTCGGTAGAACATGCACTATAACCTTGAGGAACTCTGATAGGATAGGGAGGAAGAGCTTTAGGTAGGCACTCCATAAGGGCCGTAGGTCCATAAGGGCCTTTAGGTAGGCCATCAGGGAAAAAGATAGACTCCGGCACGAAAAAAAGCCACTTCAATAAACGCTTACACTACCCCTTCTCGCCCTATCACCAGCAGGAGAGGGCTTGCCACACCACAGGGCATACAAGCACTACACCTTATTTATCTCCCTAGCGGAGAGGCACGACCAACCGGAAGAGGGCATAACCGGAGGATTTATAACGAATCGCCCGATGTAGCGGAGCGAGCCCATGTGGGGTGGATGGGGCGCCACAAGGGAGGGAGGGTGAGAGAGTTTAAGCTAGCCAAGGAGGAAAGGCCTCTTCGCTTCTCGATCGTTCAAAGAATTGGCTAGTAGAAGAAGAATAAGAACTGGCCTTCCTTTGAGGGATAGGAATCCGCAGCTGAGACTGGAGACAGGAATAGATCCCGAACATTCGAACCACTCCGGCTGCCTTGCCTACCTCGTCGAAGATTCGACGAGCGGGAAATGCTTAGTTCTATATTAAATGCTTTACCTATTGACTGAGAGGACATAAGGGAAAATGCTCCACCAATGACTGACTTCCCTGTATCCAGCTCCCTATTTCAATGAAGGAGAAGATTTCATTACTCGCACACTCATCGATAATCTGGTCAATGAACGGGGTGGGATAATTGTCTTTAGGACATGCAAGGTTCAAATCAAGAAAGTTAGTACAAACACGGATTGTCCCTTGTTTCTTAGTTACCGGAACCAGGTTGGAGACCCATTTCATAAAGGGTATAGGATAAATGAAGCCATCATGAAGCAATTTTGAAACTTCCGCCTTGATGGCAACTTCTTTCCTTGGATTAATAGGGCGGAGTTTTTTTCTAACGGGTTTAGCATATGGCTATAGTTTAATCTAATGATCGACAATCCCGGGATCGATACCAGGCATTTCTTCATAAGACCACACAAAGACATCTCTAAACTCCTTAAATAATGTGGTGTATATGTTGATCTCATTAGAAGAACACTCGGCCCCAATAAAAACATTCTCCACCACCCCACCATATCCGGTTCGAAGCTTATGTCCTCCTTTGGAAGTAGGGCGCAAGGGGAACTATTCAACACTTGACCAGACTATACCAGACCTGACCTGACTTGACCCTGACTTACCAGACCTTCCACGACAAGGAAGGAAGCGATATGGATGAACGCTCCTCGCCGGGGGAATTTATTACTGGCCATTCCAAGCCTTCGCTCCTTATTTCGCTCCTTATTTCGTACCTTATTTCATAACTCGCTCCTCTGTCTAAGTTACCGGTGCTAGCTTTGCTTATAGGCTTTGCTTAGAGAATAAATCCGTCTTTCTTCTGTCACGGTAAGCGGGTTCTTTCTAGGACTGATAGTTCAGTTCAAGCGTATCATAGATCAAACTCTTTCAATCCTTTTAAGTCAAGCTTGTTGTAAGGCTAAAGCCCCTTTACTAGTAGAGGCAGAGGCAAAGCTCCCCTTGTCGCTGGCGGATCTAAATCTTTGGTGGGTACTGCCCACGCACTGCCCATGGAGAGTGATGCTTTTGTTCCCAAGGCAGTTTCAGATGATGTTGAAGTGTGTGCCATCCAGTTTGATGTAACTACGGGCTTGGGCCTTCTGGAACCTCGTCAACATATTGGGCCTAATAAACCCACTGACCAAATGCGGACCAAACATTTTCAGTTGGGGCTGCGTGAACAAGAGGCCCTTACGGGCTCCTTCAATTCAAATGACCAATATAAGGAAAAGAACGGCATGGCAGATACGGGGAAATCCATTCCTCCCAAGTCCCATCATTCTAGACCAGGGTCTACAGGTAAAGACACCAGCTATGTGGGTGCAGTGAGGAACTTCCCAAGAGCCAAGGCTTCTGTAAATTCAGGTATCTCTTTCCCCAATCAATCTCTTGGTTTTATCAAACCGTCAGTTGAGCATGGAAGAGTGAAAGTAATTCCCCCCAAAGGAATCTCTGATGAAGGCAGAGCTGAATGGGGAAACACGCAGGTTGGCCACTTTGTTGGCCCAAAACGGCCATACAAAGCAGTTAACTCCATAGCGAACACTCTATGGGAGAATGATGGGTTGGATGAGGTTCTTTCTGCTGAGAATGATCATTTAGTCTTTTTAAGTTTCAGAGTAGGGAGGGCATGGAAAGTGTGCTTTATAGAGCCCCTTGGCATATGATTAACAGGCCTCTTGTTCTCAAGAAATGGCACCCGAATCTTACCCTGCTTAAGGAGGATCTCCAGAAAATCCCCCTGTGGGTTAAGTTCTTTGGGGTGCCACTTGAGTACTGGTTTCCCAGTGGCTTGAGCTATGTGGCCAGTGCTATTGGTATACCTCTTCACACCGATGGGTTGACTGCTGCGAAGAGTAGAATTACTTTTGCCAGAATTTGTGTTGAGATTGATGCTTCGGCAGATTTTGTGGAAGAATTTTACATGCAATGTGATAATGGTGATTGGATCACCGTTTTTACTGAGCTCGAGTGGGCTCCTTCCCGCTGTTCTTCTTGCAAGGTATTTGGCCACTCTACCTCATCTTTATCTAAACAGAGCACACAAGCTGTTGTCCAACCTAGCTTAGACAATACAGAGGAGGAATGGACTGAAGTAAGAAAGCAGAGGAAAGGAAAAGAGGTGATGGCCAACCCTCTTGTTTTAGACAATTTGGGGCATTCATTGGAATCTGAAAGGACATCTGCGGGTTCAGGCTCTCTTGTGGTGCCTTCCCCAATTGCCCCAACTGCTCCCCTTGACAACCCAGGCTCTAATGGTCACTCGGGTTCTGCTCCCCCTTCTTCTCCCCCAGGCAGCAGGCCAGGAACTCCCCCGTCAGAAGGAAGTCTCCCTCCTTCCCATTTGTAACCGGATAAACTACTTCCACCACTGCTGCTTACCCTGTAGCTGGGTATCGATATTGATCTGTTCCTGCCTCCTATGCTTTTTTCTCCATTGTTACCCCTAGCTCTAGCTGCTTAAATGGATGCGGATGGGCCCGGATCAACTTCAATTGGTCAATCGGATAAACAAATGGTATTAGAACGAAATATGGAACTGGAGAATCCGCAATTCGATCCAGAACTTCACCCGGCACTGGACATGGAATAGATTCTTTGACTCGATCAATCGGTTCTAAAACGGGGTAAACAGGGTAAACTCGATCCCTAACCAGATATGGATCAACTTGTTCTTCAACAGGTGGATCAATGACTGCTTATGCTACCTTTTCCTATGATGCCACTTTCGCTTGGTCAACATGGAAGGTGAAAAATAAATAGTAGCTTGGGCTGGAGCGAGAGCTATTGCATCAGCTGGAGCGACATTAGGCATTGGAAAGGTGCTTGGTTCTCAGAGCGATTCTAGGGTTTCAGAGCGGGAGAGGGAAAGCAAGAAAGATGATCGACCGGCTACAGGAGTTGCAGAGGCTCTCAAAATTTCTGTGATCACTATACGGTGATTGTGAAATTGAGATCTTGAGGATTATACAACTCCTTAGAACTCTCTTCAAGTGGAAGGCAGGGGGGATCCAATGGAATAGATAAGTCTTCACCCTATTATTATGTGCTTCCCCCTTCAAGAGCTAAGCTACTAGACTAACATAGTTTATAGCATGTCGTATGGGATATATCTAGTCTTTCCCCTCATATAGTACTCCATTCTGACTGTATCATAGAAGGCAATCAGTGCGAAAGGGCTCTCTCATATTTGTACCAGAAGATGAAAGCAAGGAATCCTAGACTTCCGAGCGATACGATAGGAGCGAGGCTGAGCGTTATAAGGCGGCTAAGGCAATCAGTTAATCTCTTTCTGAAATAGATCTCCCTTTGTCTGGCTTAGCTCATGGAATAGTCGCTCTTCCGCTATAGTAGCTCCTCTGATAGTAGCAATAGCTCTCCTGTAGTAGCTAGTAGCTCTTCTGAAGGTAGCCCCTTCTACTATACTATAAACTAGAAAGGCAAATATATTAGAGAAGAGGAAAGGTACCTAAGTCTCATATGCATTATGAAATAAAGAGGAAAGCTACCTCACATATGCATATGCAAGAAAAGCTTTATTAGATCAGAGGGGATAGGTCGACAGATAGGGGCTTCGGTAAGCAACATTCCCTGTATCTAGTCCTTATGGCGCCAGGAAGGTAAAGGCAATTAACCAAATGAAAGCAGCACCAATAGCCATTGTGGGCCCAAAAAAAGTTGACCCTGCAGTGGTTGTAGTTTCACTCGTTGATTCACCACTAGCAGATTTAGATCCAAAGCAGCTAGTTGACCTAGTCAAAACAGAGGTTTAGGACCCCGTAGGAGATCCGGTTGTTGGCAGGGTGGAACCAGGAGCAGAAGTAATGATCCATAGATACCAATTTTTATTTACTGGATTCATTTTGTTGGGTGTTTCCTTCTCTTCCAAAGGAAGGTTGTGGCCCCCTTGGTTCTATCGAACCGTGGCTCGATATGCCAATGACCACATTGTTGTAGAAGGGGGTTCACACCCCCTCATCTGCCAGTTGCATGGGGGAAGCCAAACCAGTCATTTGCATAGATTTTGATGTACCAACAATGATGTAGAGAGAAAGTATTCAATGAACCCTATTTCATCATTCCATTCATCAAAACCCTAGAAGAGTGTGCCTCATACATGATTCTTGACCACCATGTTTGAAATTCATTATCACTTGATAAATTATATCTAAATTTTTAATGAGGTATTTCTAAGTTTTTGTTATCATTGAAATCTACCTATTAAATACTCCTATGTAGTGTCAATAAATTTGATTAGCCATGGTTTACCATGTTTTACTATGGTTAACTTTGGTGGAACATGGTTTATGCAATGCCCCATACCACACAAACACACACACACACACACACACACACAATAATCACATGCTTTGGTGATGAATATAAATAAATAGTTAAATAAGTCAATAAGGAAATAATAATAGTAATAGAAAATAAATAGATAATAATAATGATTTATTAATTTATTAAGAGAGAATTATAAAAAAAATAATTTAAAAGAAAAGATAAATAAAGAAAATCTAACTAAAGATGCATGTTTAAAGAGAAGGGAAATTTTCTTGGGATGACAAGTGAAATCTATGCATGAGCATTTTTGCATGGATAGATGTGAAGAATAAAATATTTAATGGGCATTGAGGAGGTGGTGAAGGAATCCTAACTCTTGTGGTTTTCATTTAGAGCTTAGGCTTCATGAGAAAGAGATAGGAAGATAAGTTGGAATAGGTTATTGACATAGGACTCTCGATTGTATTGCTTAAGGGGTTGGTTGGAAGGACAATGTTCTCCCAAAGTAGATTTTCCCAATTAGTTTCTATGGGAGAGAGTGAGTGGTTGGAGATCAAATATTCTAATCTTCACCTTGATTGTATGATCTAGGTGGATATTTTTATTGATAAAAAATAATGTTCTAAAATTTTGATGAAAAGGTTTCCATGTCGAAGAGCTCGTCGAGAGATTTCCAATGCAACTTGAATGGGATCAAACATCGAACATTGTATGAGAAAGTTATAACATTTTGAAGTTTTGGAAAAACAAAAAAAAAGGATGATAGGGTGGAAACATGGAATCATCAGGGACATGACACATGGGCGTATAGAAAGGACTGGTGGTAGTACAAATGTTGACATGGCATGTTGACTGTGTTGTATGATGTTGATGTGGCATGTTGACTGGACTGTACACAGATGACATGGCATGTTGACTGGACGGTGCAGATGATGGCATGGAAGAAGGGCATGGTAGTTGAATGTATAAGGTACGTAGCTGCCACATGGACCAATCAAAGGTTGGCACATGGTAACCCCATTTTCCACAAAAGGGGCTTATCAACCCAGGAAGGATCAGGTGGGTGGATTGAACCCCGAATCTCCACGAAACAAAAACAACATCCCACCATTGTGCCACTAGTGTCACTTATTATGGATAATGACAAACTTATATTTAAGCTTCAATTGTTATCTATTACCCAAAAATGGACGCTTGACCCTGCGACCTCCACTCAACAGACACAACGTTTTAACCAAAACACCAAACCAACGACTTTTTATGGAATACAAATATTTTAATATTTAACCTGTAATATTTGCATAGCCCAAAAAATTAGAACGGTCGTGGGTTTGAACCCCTGACCTATTCTATATTAATCAAACGAGTTTACCATTGTGCCAAGAGTGTGGTGTGTTGAAAGAAGTCAACACCAAATTGTTTTATGGTGTGATTATGTTGTGTTTTGAATAAATAGTGGTTTTAGGGCCAGATTTGGGCAGCCATTATGTGGACGCTGGTTTAGCTATCAAACCATAATATTGTAGCAAAAATAAGGATAGGTTTGTGTGCAAGTTGGAGACAAAGTTGATGTAATAAGAATTTTGAGCATTCATAATGGATCGGTTCCTCATTGGAAGTGGACCCAGAGACGAATCCTAAGATGGGTGAACTCCATTATCAACCTTCTTGTCTTGTCTCTTTTATTTTATTGTTTTGCATTTGTTCAATTTCAACCTTTCAATTCTGTATTAGGATTTTAAGCTAATCTCTTACAATTCACACTTAACATTGGCTTGCAAATAAATTAGTAATTTCATATCAAGATTGGTATCAAAGCAATTTTGACAGGATTTGCAAGGGTGAATGTTAACCAAGCTCAATATCAAGCATGGTGAAGGATCGCTTGAAGAATCTAATCCAAATGTTGGACGTATATTCCGAAAACAATAAATGGCATCACCAAAAGAAAGAAATCATTTTGGTTATGAATTTTCTTTCCTTGAAGCATTCATGATGATGAAAGCTATGGTGGAAGAGTTGTACCACAAACGAAATAAGTTCGAGGAAGGTGGTCCATTTGTAAAAGTTGAAGGAGAAGGAGGTGGTGGTGACCCTCCTAAGACTCCTTTGACCCCATCATCCTCTTCTTCTATTTCAAGTGGGAGTTCTTCCTTCAAGAAACATTCTAATAAAACTTCATTTGATTTGGATTTATTGAAACTTGATGTCAAGTTTGATTTGCCAATTTATGATGGTGAACTTAATGCGGAGAAGTTGGATAATTGGATCAAGCAACTTGAAGTCTATTGCAAGATTCAGAAAATTGTTGATGATAATGCAAAGATCCAACTAGCCACTCTTCAACTGGGAGGCACAAATTTAATGTGGTGGGAGAGTCAAACTCAATAATATCTTCTTCGAAGAGGTAAAATGATATCTTCTTGGTATGAATTGGTATTTCTTGTTGCATACAACAATAAAGAAGCAAGTTTATCCATTAGGTTATATGCAACAAGCAATAATGGATTGGAAAACATTAAGGGAAAATAAAGGACAAAGTGTACAAGAATATACTCAAGATTGTAGAAAAGGGGAACTAATACTAGGTATTCCTCTTTATACACAAGAAACTCTTTTAAAGCACATTGGTGAGTTACATGCTCATTTGAAGCATACTATTCTTATGTTTAATCTGACCAGTTTTGATGAAGATTATGTACAAGAAACTCATATTGAGTCAGATGGAAGGAATGATCATGATAGTTTCTCAGAGGATTCAATTCAATCAAAATAAGGAAAGAACAAAGGAAAGGAGAAACTTACATGGACAGTAATAGTGAAGAAGGAAGACGAGAATCATTCATGTTCATATTGCAAGAAGGAAGGACATGGTGATGACAAGTGTTGGAAACTTCATCTAGAACTAAAGCGAAAGTGGTTCCAGAATCGGAAAGATAATAAGAATACCATAGATATAATCCAACAGGATCTGGGATCAAATTCAGATGATGAAGCCATGATCGTAGCCATCTGAATACAAGGTATATCTTATGTTGCTCGTTCTAGCACTTCTTCTCATGTTTTAGATTCTAATATTAAGCATGATGAAAGGAAACAAAATGAGTTGTTTCATATTAGAATCATCTCAAAGCATACAAATATTGATACACTTAATGATAGTGGTTCACAAGAAAATCTCATTTATGAAGATGTTGTTAAAATATTGCAACATGGAACTAAGCCACATCCGTAGCCATATCTTTTAGGATGGATATGTGACAATGCTAAAATACAAGTAACCAAACAATGTAAGCTCATATTTGCAATCACCTTTAAGTTCATCGATGAGGTAGAAGTAGATGTCTTACCACTTGATATTTGTGGATTTTTTTTGGGAAGCCCTTATTTGTATGACAGAAAGGCTATCTTCTACAGGGCGGAAAACAAATATTGTTTTACAAAGGATGGAATTTAATATATTGTATGATCTCATCATATGAAGACTAACATGTCTCTTGTGAATATAGGACAAATGAAAAGGATAGTAAATGCAATCAACAATCTATAACTCAGGTCTGAAAAAGCTAAGGAAGAGTGTGATCCTAAACATAGCGATGAAATAGTTAAGTTTGTTACTAACTATGATAAAGCATTTCAGGATTCACAGGAATTACAACATGAGATTATATTGCATTCAAGCACCAGGGATACAATCTTACAACCCATGGTTGAGAGTGAAATAGATCCATTGGTTAATGATGTTCCTATTAAGAAGAGAAAGCATATTGTTGATTCATTTTCATTAAAAACTATGTATTTATTTTTACTGCTAGTCTATTGTGTATGGTTACTAGTTGCGATAGTGAATACATTTGTTTGTGAAAGTAAGAGAATGTTATGGCAGTTTTCATCTTTGTTGGAAAATTTGTTTTGATGAGTCAAATGTTCATTTTCAGAGAATGATGGATGGATACTGGATAGAGGAGATGGTATTCTCACTTACTTTCTGAATAAAAACTTTTGGTGGTCCAAAAGATTCTCAGTGAGGAGGATAAATCAAGGTGGAGATTTTTATCGATAAAAATTAATGTTCTCAAATGTTGATGAAAATTTCTCCACATCATAGAGCTCATCAATATATTTCCAATGCAACTTGAACGTGCTCAAACATACATTGTAGGATAAAGTTATGGCATTCTAAAGTCTTGGAAAAATAGGAAAAAAGGATGACAAGATGGACAGGTGGCATCATCAAGGACAAGGCACATGGTCATATGGAAATAATATGTGGTAGTACATATGTTGATGTGGCATGTTGACTATGTTGTATTATTTTGACATGGCATGTTGATTGGACTATATGGATTATGATGTGGCATGTTGACTATGTTTTTCCAGAGTTTGTACTCAAGGCTCGCGAGTATAAAGTCGAGGCATCCGAAAAGAGGATCTAGGATATAAAGAAGAAGAAAACAACTCTTTTAAAAGGAAAAGGAGCTAAGGTTGATTTCTGAGTTGTCATTGTTTAGCTTCCGATTGTTCCTGGATACTGATGTCCTTCTCAATGACTACCCATGATCATTCAAGTTCAACTCGGGTAGTGGCAATTTTTAAGATGGTATTGAAAAGGTTTAAGGAAATATCGGTCTGATCTATGAGATCATGTTCAATGTTGGGTTGTCTTGTAACTGGTATAGTCATGGAGGGAGAAAGTTTTAAGGACTGATTACTTTCTTTTAGATTGCATGAGAAAATTTCCCGAATCTGGAACTAATAGTGTAGCAAAATCAAAGGTTGTTTCCCGTATTTGAGTTAAAATGAAAACCATGCATGGAATGAAAGAAAACATAAAGCTGTGGAACAATGTGAGGCTTCAATCAAGGAAGAATCTCACACTATGACATAAGAAGAAAAAAACAAACAAAAACTTTAATGAAGCATCAGATATAATAGTCTAAATCATTCACAGGTCTTATAAGTGTTGATAGTTGATACAGAGGAAAAACTGTAAACGATTAGGCCACTAAGAAAATTCAATCACCACAGTAGAAGTTGTACTAAATTGCAGCTACACATTCATCAAAGATACATAAGAAATGAATTTATATATGAAATAACAGAGGAGCACATAACTCAAACTTGACGGGGTCTAGAATCTTTGACTTGCATTTGTATTAATTTTGGTAAAATGAAGAAACTTTCTGCTACAATCGGCCCAAAGAAAAGCCAAAATTTTTTGTATCTTTCAAAAATGTATGTATACAAAGAACATCCCCAACCCTAGACGGTCAATGTCCTCCTAATATCCTAGGTGTTACGGTTATAGAATATGAAATTCAAACCATTTTGCTCAGTTACTTTTTACTTTTGGCCAGTTGTAAAAGAACGAGCACAAATGTGTTACTTCAACATTTCTTTGAAACACTTCCTTCACTAGGTCCTGAACATACGACGCATCTTTCTACAAACTGCATCATAACTTTGGAAGGTTCTGACGCATTCCTTGCTTCAAACATATATAATTTCCTCTGAATTTGGGGTAGCTTGTCTTCAATCTTTCCCTTGTCGAACTTTGTCGATTGCAACTGTAAATTCGACTTTATTAACCGCTTATATATTTGGGCGATGTTGAGTTGTTTCAATTGTGAAATCTTGAGCTTGGCTTCAGTCCAACTCTCCTTGATATGCAGTTGATGCCTTACAATATTTATCTGTCCTAATATCCTATGACAATCACCTTTACCGATGCCCAATGTTTTTGTATCCAGTTGATCAAACAATTCTTCACATTCTTTCTTAACTTCTCTTGCCATTTTCTTGCTTTCCGAAATATTTCTCTCCCATATTTTTAACATGATGTCTCCCCTAATCTGTTCTTCTAAAGTCATGTTTGGGACTGTTGGTGCTTCCTCTCTTGCTGAAAACACTACTACCTTTTGAAAAGCAACATGAGATGTTGTGGCCTCTTTTCCCTTTAAAACAATGTTATCTAGTGAGTGTCTTATTTCTAGGAAGTAATTTTGGATGATTTCTATTTTGGAAAACATGTCTTGTTGTTCTGCTTTTAGTTTCTCATGTACCTCTAGTACTTGGGCTTGAAATGATGTTATATTCACAACTTGTCCTTCAATAGACTTCAACTCATCCTGCAAACGTCTCACTAACTCTTCCTGTCGAATAACCTGTACCTAACTCTCTTGCATCTTCTTGTTTTCTTCATCCAAACTAGACTTCAACAATTGCATTTTCTCTTTATCCACAGTTCGAGTGTGTTCAACCCTTTGATTTACCTCCTCTCAAATATTATTCTCTGTGTACTTTACTTGGTCTTGCAACTGATCTATCATTTGATTTTTATGTTTCATCTTTGCTCTGAGGGAGTCAATTGAAAACAAACTGGTCGTCGCCAAAGCTCCCATAGAGCCTGCTACTTCTGTGGTGAAGTCCTCTTCCTCTAGGTTATGCCCATATACGAGCACTCTATGTTTCTTCACCATTGTACCTTCTCTCATTTGCATTTCCTTTTTCACTACAACTTTCCTCTTCCTACTGAAAAAGTAATCTGAGGAAGGTATCTCTTCTCTAGAAAAGGGAGTGAAGTCACTTGCATATATGACTTCCAGGTGAGGAGTCCCAAAAGTTGACTGTAAAGGAGTCAATGATGTGATAGGGCTACCCAACTCTATAGATTTATTTTCTCCTACTGTTTTGGGAACATCAGTAGGAATAGTTGATGATAATGGGTGGATCGTTTCACTCGAATTTGAAAGGGTCTCGGTTTTGGCACTTGTTTCAAAACTTGGATTCTTTGATTGTGAAGCTTCTTATTTTTGTGAAGACACTTTAGTCTTCTCTGGGTTTTATTTTGCTGTCCCTTTATCATGAGCCTCTGATCCGAAACCTGGGGGAGTGCTTCCTTGGGCTGGAGAAGAGATGGTTGATCCGTCCTGTAGTACCTTTGGCAAACTACTTCGCCTATGCCTTTGGAAAGTCAAAAAGATAGTCTGGAGGTTCGGTGATAATGCCTGAACTTTGTCCAATATTTCTTCATAGGTTCTGGCTCCCTTGAACATGTCATCACAGGGGGAAACTTCATGTTCATAAATTTTCATGTTACAATGAGTAAGATTGTTTCCTACTACTGATAAGGGTCATTTTTTCTGTGTTCAAGGTCTACTAATTTGATGTCATCCAATGCTGCAGCTTCAACCTTGGAATGACCAAAGTTAAGCAGTGAACACTTCCCAATATGTACAGGAAAAAGTGGCCAAAACTTTTTTTGAGATGCTTTCAATTTAGTGTTGATGCCACCTGTTACTATTTGGTAAGCCACCTCCCTGCACACCAGTCTATCGAGGAGGAATTCCGGAAGTGTGTGAGGAGGAATTGAGCACCCGAAAACCCTAACATAGGAGAAACACTCTTCTATAAACCAATCTGAAATCGCCTTGAGGTTTCCCACGATTGACTCTGAAATACATGGGGGTGCATAACCATAGAAAATTTGGTGCAGAGGTATCACCACGTAGTGACAGATTTCGTAAAATAAATCTTTAACATTCTCCTCCCATAGCTTAAAATGATAAACATGAATGGGTTCCTCACAAGTTGGGTTCTAGCTCTAGCTCATCAAAGGGAATGGAGTCATGAAACAAACCGCATCCATAATATAAGCGAACATGTAAAAATATGCAGGTTGGCCTTTCGACTTAGTTGTTTGGTACTCTGCAACCTCTCTAACTAGATTGTTGAATAAAATTTTGCCCCAGTTAAAACTGTAACCCTCAGCTACTTCGTGTATAAGTGGCACCCATCCTGTCCGAAAATGGGTAGGGCTCTTCCTCCCAAAGAGTCTACATAGCATCAGGGCTATATAAACTATGTATTTGTTTAACGAAGCTGTGGCATAACTGCCATGGGTATCGGCTCTAAACCTTGTTGGAATTCCCCACCAGTCTTTGATTATATTTGGATATGTTTGATCAAATTAAGTGCACTCCTTTCTTTGAAATTCTGTTATAAATTCAGCATTATAAATGTATTTAGAAGTAAAGGGTAGTTTGTACATTACTTGGATGTGCTCGGGTCTGAATGAGTCGACGACGACCCTTTGGTTGTTTTGAATGCTCCTTGTCAGAACATCGATTTTCTCTAAATCCCAGCATACCATGTCATTATATGGCATGAGTCTCAGTCGCATGGCTACTTTGTGGAGCTCAGACTCTGCTATGTCTCTGATTTTATTTTCAGTCCTTTCATCTCTGAAATCTTCAGGGAAATTCTTAATCTCATAATCTAAGGTTTCAAAAATCTGACTCCAGGATTTGACTGGATCCACTGCATCTGGTGTAGTGTCTGATACCAGATCTCCATCCAAATTTGAGCTTTTTCCTGCCTCTTCACTCTTCTTAGGTTCTTTTTAGGGTGCCATGGTGTTTGTGCTAAAAAACCTGTTGTAGAGAAGAAATGTGTGAGATTTTATGAATGTAACTCGCTCCTAGTATGAAAGTGAGAATGAAATCTGAAATAACAAACCTTTATTTACCTTTAACTCATCTTAAATTTATCGTACCGATGCAGGCGATAAGATTTAAATGTTTTAATGGAGATGGTACACTTGGAGATACACACTCTATGTTCAAAATATCTTCATTGATCCGTTATAGAGACTGCCACCTATTGGCGATTTGAAACTAAGAGTTTGACAGGATTGTTATTGAAAAATACTGAATAGAGAAACGATAAAATCTATTTAATTATCATTAATATCACTTTAAATTTATGTTAACCTGTGTTGAAGCGCTAAATTATTTCAGGATTTTGTGTTTCAGAGTTTCGAGCATCATGTCCCCAAGAGGTATAACACAACAAATCCTGAATCGTGAAATTGTGATGGAGTTTATTTAGGCACTAACCACTTGTCGTAACCTTATAATTAATCTCAATTCAAGGATTAGTCTTTAATTTTCAGGAAAAGGAGTATCGAGACTTTGATAACTTTTGACGCGAGAAACCCTGAATCGCAAAATCATGATGGGATTTATTAACTGTCAATCAGTTTTTAGCTCCTAATTAAGCGTGATTATACTGTAAGCTTTTGGGGTTTTGGAGATCGTGAAATCAAAGTTTATAGCATGTGAGAATCCCGAATCGCGAAATCATGATGGGATTTATTAAAACCCTTTTTTATTTTTAATAAACATGGTACTAGTTTTTAACACTTTCGCGAATTCGGGAATCAGTGACTTAAGGAGGCATTTGACATTGACTCATTGTATTTTACAAACTGTCGACTCCTAAAAATTCAAAATAATATTTCATTTAAGATTTATTTGTTGAGAGAAAGGTGACTCCATAATAACCGTTTAGATAAAAGAATGTTCTCTTTAGTCTCAAGTTAAAAAAAGGATAATATTCCAACATATTGGAAAGTATGGATGATGACATGGTAGAAGGGCATGGAAACTAATTGTATAGGGTACCTGACCACCACATGGACTAATCATAGGCTGCCACATGACAACCCCATTTTTCCCAAAAGGGGCCTATCAATCCCGGAAGGATCAGGCGGGTGGATCGAACCCCCGACCTCCACGGAAAAAACACAATGTCCCACCATTGTGCCACCAATGTCACTTATTATGGATAAAATTGAACTTAAATTTAAGATTCAATTGTTATATGTTACCCAAAACTGGACAGTCCGCAAGATTGACCCCGCGACCTCCATTCAATAGACACAACGTTTTAACTAACACACCAAACCAGCAACTTGTTATGGCATATAGAGATATCATGAACCTATTTCCAGAGGTGTTTTATATATTCAGAAAATTTTAATGCTCTGTCTGCCTCGGTCTGAGCATGGGAAGAATTTTTTAGTAAATTTGGAACGAAAAAAGATACATCAATGGGGGGGAATGGTTGGAACCTCGAGCACACATAAAAGGGGTTATGGCCAATAGAACTATGAAGGGGTCTATTATAGTTATGTTGAACATATGGAATGCTCTCATCCCATGCACATGGATGATTGGAGTTGTACATGTGCAGTGTAACATACCTAGCCACCCACAAGCCGGGGTACGCTACCTTCAAGCCCACCCTTGGGCTTCTTTCTCTTAGATATACCTTCTTTTATTAATAAAAAAATGCATAAGATACAAGATTTAATGACATGCACATCAATATCTAGCAAGAATGCATAATCTAAGGTTTAGTTAAATGATAATTAAGATACACAACAGAATACATTCATACACATATAATAATATCATAACATAGAGCATTTATCTTTATAAAACGTCGACACCAACTGGCTGTAGACCAAGGACGTTCCACCCAATCGTAGACACCACTGCTCCAAATATCAACAGCAGTGTCACTCCCAAGCCAGGGCTATGAATCCACAAGGACGGTTCCAGAGTGTGCTTGGGTTCCCAATCCAATCATCTCTCAAGCTCTCAAGCTCTCATAGGTTTCCCAACACACACTACAATCCAAGTACCCAACTCTCTTCTACCCAGCCTGAACCACCCGAGAGAATGGACCTCCACCTTTCTCTCCCACACCGTCCCTCAGGAAGTCCTTCTCCTTTATCTAGGGCCTCCATCACAGCTGGTCCAGAATCTCAATGATGGAACTCTCAAGACTCGCAGTTGTGAGAAAAATAGGGCACAGGCCAATGCATCTCAGACATGCAGGCCCCAAGTCATGGTTGGATTGCACCAGTGACCATTACAACCAATTATCCCATGGCTAATCTCCAGCAGTTCGGTTCCCTTTACCAAGCCAAGACACAGGTGAGGATGGATTGTTGAATGGGTAAGTGAGTGCAGGAAAGGGCGTGAGGGAAATAATGGTACGAATGTAGACGTGAAGGAGCGGACGAGCCAAAAACCAACCCCAAAATCGGAGTAGGGATGGGTTTAAATATTTTCGTGGGGAACCAAGAACCTCCTGGCCTTCCCAAGAAGCTCATGTAAATGATCCCCTCCCTTAGGAAAAAAGGTGATTAACATAGGAATAAACATTTATCCCCTCAATACCCCTCTCTTGTGGAATCATATCCCCCTATAACTCTAGTTCTTGTCCGTCTAGTAGCCAATGATGTATTTATTATTAATAATGATCAAAACATTACATTTCTTGGGCATATTGTCCCTTTAATAATTGTTTAGGCACTCAAGCCTCTCAACATTGTAACAATACATTATTTAAAATGGGGGTTTGAAACCTAGGGTGTTACATCCCCTCCCCCTTATCTTGGCATTGTCCTCAGTGCATATACAAAATAGAGATCAAAATCTCAAATTTGTTCAAAAATCTGTGGGTACTCTGCCTGCATGGAATCTTCATGCTCCCAAGTAGCATCTTTAGGACCATAGCAGGTCCACTGAACTTTTACTAGCTCTATAACTCGATTTTGGAGCATTTTGACCTTTCTGTCCAATACCCGCACTGGCTGAACCTGAAAGTCTCCCTCCATCTCTACCTAAATTAGATGAAAATCAATAACATGGTTAGGGTCATGTACATATTTCTTTAGTAAATATACATGAAATACATTATGCACATTCATGGAAGCAGACAATGTAAGCATGTATGCAACTGGCCCTATTCTGTCCAATATTTCAAATGGACCACAGAATCTGGCTTCCAGTTTTGTACAACTACCCAATTTCAAAGAGCTTTTCTTGGGATTCACTTTCAAAAGTACATGATCCCCTACTTTAAATTCTCTAGTTGTCCTATTCTTATCTGCATAAACTTTCTGTCTATCATGATCTGCCTTTAAATTTTGCTTGATCTTAACCACATGGTCTTCCATGTCCTTGAGCAACTCTAGCCCAAGTACCACTTTATTTTTTGGGTTGTCCTAGATCACTGGAGTATTGCATTTCCTACCATACAAGGCTTCAAATGGGCTCATTCTCAATGAATCTTGATACCCATTATTATAGGCAAACTCAACCAAGTGTAAGTAATATTCCCACTTAGATAGCTTATTCATCACATACATTCTCAACATGTCTTCGATTATTCGATTGACCCTCTCTGTTTGCCCATATGCCTAGGGATGATATGTTTGCTAAAGTTTAGATTTGTGCCAAATAATTTAAAAAATACCCTCCAGAAATTGGAGGTAAACTTTGTATCTCTGTCCAGGACAATTGACCTAGGTATCCCATGTTATCTAGCAATTTCCTTCATGAAAATTTCTGCAATATTAGTCGTTGTATGCGTTGTCTTCACAGGCCCAAAATGAGCATCCTTTGTTAATTTTTCAACCACCATCATGATTGAATCATGTTTCTTATTCATTCTGGGTAATCCTGTGATGAAATCCATGGTGATCAATTCCATTTCTTCTCTGGAATTGGCAATAGCTGCAGCAAACCCGTTGGGTGCCTATGCTCATCCTTCACCTTCTGACATTTCATACATCGAGCGATGTAATCAACAACATCCTTCTTCATTCTTGTCCAGAAGAATTGGATTCTTACCGCTGTAATTGTTTTCTGGTGACCTAGATGTCTAGCATAAGTAACATCATGCATTTCCTTCAGTACCAAATTCCTCAGTTCTCTAGAACTAGGAACATAGATTCTATTTTTATGCATGAGTAATTTGTCTTCCTTTATCTCATACTCCTTTATTTTTTGTTGTACATCTCCTTGTTGTAAGATTTCCTTTACCTGTAGGTAATGTTGATCTGTAACAAGACCATCTAAAATTATTCTCTTCAAGTCTAACTGATGCATACTAACAATAGTAACATGCATGAGATGCATTCTTCTACTAAGTGCATACACAAATTTATTCTCCTTTCCCTTGATATGCTTGATATCGAAGTCATATTCACTTAAAAATTCCAGCCATCTTGTTTTCCTGGCATTCAAGGTCGGATGTTCAAAAATATACTTCAGGCTAATGTGGTTTGTTCTTAATTCGAATTTCTTCCCCATGAGATAATGCCTCCACATCCTCAAGGCGTGAACAATGGCAGCAAGTTCCAAATCATGTGTGGCATAGTTCCTCTCATGTTCCTTAATATTTAGGGACTCATATCCAATTTCATGTCCATTTTGTGTGAGGACTCCCCCAAGTCCTTCCTTACATGTGTTTGTACATACCACAAAACTTTCATTTGGGTCAGTAATATTTAACACAGGTGCACTAGTAAGTAATTCCTTCAATAGATTAAAATTCATTTCACACTTGAGTGTCCATTCAAATTTAGTTCCCTTCTTTTGCAAAGAAGTGATGGGATGGGCAATCTTAGAGAACCCTACTATGAACCTTTTGTAGTAGCCAACTAATCCCATAAAAGATCTGAAGTATGACACATTTCTGGGTGTTGGCCATCCTCTAATGGCTTCGATCTTCTCTAGATCTACTACTATGCCCCGCTCTAAAATAATGTGTCCCAAGTAATGGACCTTGTTTTGATAAAAACAACACTTACTCAACTTGGCATACAATTGATGTTCTTTCAGTACTTGTAATACCAGTCTTAAGTGATGTTCATGCTCCTCTTCAGACTTAGAATATATAAGTATGTCATCCAAGAATACTATGACAAACCTATCCAAATAATTTCTGAATATGCCATTCATTAAGCACATGAAGACAATTTGTGCATTGGTCAGTCCAAATTGCACCACTACAAATTCATAATGCCCATACCTAGTCCTAATGGTTGTCTTATGAATGTCTTCTTCCTTTATTCTTACCTGATGGTATCCTTCCCTCAGGTCAATCTTTGAAAATACCTTTGCTCCTCTTAGTTGATCAAAGAGGTCATCAATTTAGGGTAGAGGATACTTTTTCTTTATAGTGTACTTGTTCAGTTGTTGGAAGTCAATACACAACCTCAAGGTTCCATCCTTCTTTTTGACAAAAAGTACTAGTGCTCCCCAAGGTGAAACACTTGGACGTATGTACCCTTTCTTCAACAATTCCTCCAACTGCATTTGTAATTCTTTTAACTCTGGTGTGATCATTCTGTAAGTTTTTTTTGACACCGGGGCAGCTCTTGGCACTAAATCAATTGAGAAATCTATCTCCCTTCTTGGTGACAATCCAGGTATTTCTTGGAATACATCTTCGAATTCTTGTAGTACAGAGAAATCTTCGAGGCTTGTCCCCTTTGTATTATTTGGCTCTTCCTTGTGAGCTACATATAATTGGCATCCTTTCCTAAAAAATATTTTTAGTTGTAAGGTTGAAATCTCCCTTATAGAGATGGGTCTTGGAACTCTTTTCACAGTGCTATGTTTTCCATTTCCATCAAGACATGTAAATGTCTTGTTATGACAATCTAGGACAACATGATGCTTGTCCAACCAATCCATTCCTATCAGAATATCATAAGACCCAAATGGTATGATATTTATATCCATACTAGTATTCACGCCATTAAGACTTATGGAACAACTTCTGACCATATCATGGGTTCTTCTTTTGGTTCCAATGGCTAACTGAAGCAAACTTGCTTTCCCAAGTTTACTTTTCTCCAAATGTAAACTATCCACTATCTTAGGATCAATGTAGAAATGACTTTCTCCTGAATCAATCAAAATAGAAACAGGCTGATTTATGATCTTACCCTCCACCTCGATCATATTGGACTGGTACTCTTCTTGTCGATCATTTAAAGCTGCATAGATTCTTCCCATATCTTTGACTGTTGTATCCTCTTGGACATTGTGCATAGTCTTCACTCTGTCTTTTTTGTGTGGGAAATCCTTGTACAAGTGATCTTCCTTGCATCCCCAACATTGGATTGGTGGTCTTCCCCTTTTTCCTAAGGAATCTTCCTTCTTGGAATCCTCCTTAGCATATTGATCTTTTTTATTTCTATTAGGCTCATTCCTATTGAAGGGAGGTTTGAATCCTTTCCTCCTCTGATCGAACTTCGCATACTTCTTTTCCTTCCAAGATTTATATAGGGATTCTCTTCCCTGTCCTTGCTCATACATTTATTTAGCCTTCCTAATGGCCTCAGTCAAGGTCTTGGGTTCATCATACTTGATATTTTCCTTATAAAAGGTCGACAATCCACTTAGAAATATTTGTATTTTCACTTTCTCTTCACTAATGAACCTGACATATTTTAACAATACCAAGAACTTCTTCTTGTATTCTGCCATAGTCATGCTTCCCAATCTGAGTTCAAAGAACTCCTGCATTTTCTTGTCATATAAATTCTTTGAGAGGTACTCCTTCTGGAAGTACTTCTTGAACTGTTTCCAAGTGATCCTACTTTCGTTAACATGTTCCACTTGCTTCAGTTTGTCCCACCACATTGTAGCTTTCCCATGTAAATGGTAGGTGGCAATCCTGGCTTCCAGGTTGGATGAATAGTTATGCAGCTGAAAATATCTCCTGAGCCCAAGAAACCATGCTTCGACATCATCTTCCCTTTCTCTTTCACCCCCAAAGGAAGGTGGCTTGAGCTTCCTCAACTCTCCTTGCAAACTATCTATCTCTTGTTTCCTTCTTTGGTGTTTGATGAGAGACACCTCTGGACTACTTACAAGATCATCTACTGGATAAAACTTTCTTTCTGAGTAAGGAGGTGAGTGGTGTCCATGAGCTCTTCTATCACTTCTAGAATAACCATCTCTTCCACGATCATCCCTTCTTTCATGGCACCTACCTTCTTCCTCTTTTCTTGAGTTTGATCCCTTCTTCGTTTGTCTCTGCAATTGATTTAAGATCTGCAACACTCAAGCATTTATCTTACTTTTCTCTCTCATCAGTCTCTTGTTGTCTACTTTGTAGCTCTGCACTTCCATCTTCAGGATTCTTACTGTTTCTATTAACGTTCCCTGCTCTCCTTTTCCCTTGTGTCCATTGGAATCTGTCTCTACATTACCAACTTTGATATTCTAGCCTTCGGTCTCCTTATCATGGATGGAGGATCCCTCGCCTTCTTCCATTTCCTCAATACAAATCTTGATTTGATGTGTTGAAACCCCTTAATTCTGAAAAATGTGCAAGCGACCATTTTGTTGGAATTATGCATATGATAAAAAAAATTGCCAACCCATGCTACATGGCTCTTTATTCTTTTTTTTGTTCATGGAGATCATATCCCCATTCTCTGAAAATAATAGTGTCATGTTATCCTTGGCTGACACAGAATTTCATCCTGCACAGGTGCTTCCTTCAAACCACCTTCCCAGGTGACCATGACTAGAAACCACAGCTAAATCCTTCCTTAGCACTTTTCTATATTGAAGACAACCAATTCAGTCCTTAGCCCTCCTTCCCTCAACTCTCTATCTACATATGACCATGGCCATGACCCTGCGCTTAGCTGAAAAAAGTGCTTGTCCAGAGCTTCGAGACTTCAAAACTTTTGGCCAGGACTGGATCAATGGTCCTCGTCCTCTTTCATGATCAACTATTGAGATCCACTTCAGGACTCCACACTTCAGGATTCTCAACTTTCCTCACTTTCCTACTCCTGGAACACTTTTACTCAGAGTTCATGATCTGTCGACGGGTGTCCTCCCACATATCAGCAGCTACAAATCGCTTCGGCTCTTTGAGCTTCAGAAGTTTCAAAACTTCCTCCTGCACTTTCTCCCAGAGTGTTTTCACTTGAAGTCGATGATCCTTCAACGTGTGTCTTCTGGAATCAATAATTGATATGCACTCTGGCCTTCGGGCCTTCAGGAGTTTTCGAACCAACACAACCTATCACATATTTCCCCTCTAGAGTGCCCAGTCTCCAGACTGCATGATCTTTCATCAAGTGGTGAAATACTAGAAGTGGACACATGGCCCAATCAAGTGGGTGACACATGTCACGTCCTAGCTGACACTTCCATACTCAAAATTCTAAAAAATGACTGACATGTAGCACACATCCCATGTGTCCATCTCATCCTAGGTGATTTCCACAAGCCATGTCACTTCATAATTCTGGGGTCCACATCACCTCTAGGTGATGTCATCATGCCTCACCACTTTTTCCCTTCAAGCTTCGAAACTTCGGGAGTTTCCACACTAGCACACTTCCAATTCTCTCAAACTCTGAATTCTCAAACTGGCCAATTTGTCACCATGTGTCTCCCTTATCAGACGACTATGATTCACTCTGGGTCTTCACCCAGAGTCCATGGATCTACACCACATGTCCTTCTGATGATTGAGGCTTCCTTCGGGTCTTTAGACTTTGGAAATGTCAAATTTCAAAACTTATCTAGACCCACTGGATTTTATCTGAATCCATGTATTTGGTGATGTGCGGCTCTCTATGGATCAATGACTAAGATCCTTTTAGGTCTTCGGGTTTTGGAAATCTCAAACTTAAAACCTCCTCAAAGTACATGGGATTATGTCACATTTCCTCTTGAATTAGATGGTTGAGGCTTACTTCGGGCCTTCAACCAAAATCCACAAATTTACACCATGTCTCTTCTGGATCAGAGGACCCAGATTCTCCTCAGACGATCCGATGCTTGAGATTTACTCTAGATGATCTAGCGACTGAGATCTATTTTAGATGATCGAACGATCGAGATTTACTTCGGCTCTCCGGGCTTTAGGGGTTTCAAATCTCAACTGAAAACCTCTCGAACAGATTTCTTTGGAGTTATTAATATGTTGACACATACCTCTTGTTGATCAATGGTCAAGATCTACTTCAGCTATACAGAGTTTCGATGTTCGAGCCCTAACATGTCACATCACTTATTGCGTTTCAATTTGCGGGGGCACGCATCGGCGGTTTGGAGTAACCTGATTTTTGCCCCACAATTCTCCTGAAGCTAACACGTAACCCCTTGGTGAAACCGTGGTTTGGATTGCGGGACCGCCATGGGAAATTATCTCCCATGCAACTCGGTTCCCCACAATGCCTCATGTTCGTTGATCTCTCTCTCCAATAGGATCTGATGGTTGGGACCTTAACCCTTGCTTCCTTTTCATCGGATGACCCATGTTCACTTGTCCTTCAATCCAATGATCATGGATTTCTCCTGATCCTACAGTGGTGATCATTCTCGAATTTGAAGGGGAACGGTCACGTTCCTTTGAACCTCTTACAATGGAAATCTGATGGTCTAACTCCCACCTAGATTCTGCAATGCCATTCCTCCTGATATTTTCAACTTCACGGGTAGAATTCGATCTTGACCACGAGACTATGATCAATAGACCTGCCCTGGTATTTCAACTAGAATCTCTGATACCAATTTGTAACATCCCCAACTACCCACGGGTTGGGGCATGCTACCTTGAAGCCCACCATTGGACTTTGTACTCTTATCGGTACCTTCTTATTTAATAAGGATGCATAAGATAAAAGATTTAACTACATGCACAACAATATCTAGAAAGCATGCATAATATAAGGTTTAGTTAAACGATAATTAAGATACACAACAGAATACATTCATACATAGATAATAATATCACAACAGAGAGAACTTATATTTATAAAAAGGCAAAACCAACTGGCTGCAGACCAAGGACATTCCACCCAACCATAGACACCACTGCTCCAAATCTCAACAACAGTGTCAACCCTAAGCCAGGGCTATGAATCCACAAGGACGATTCCAGAGTGTTCTTGGGTTCCCAAACCAGTCAGCGCCCAAGATCTCAAGCTCTCACAAGTTTCCCAACACCCACAACAATCCAAGTACCCATATCTCTTCTAACTAGCTTGTACCACCCGAGAGAATGGACCTCCACCTTTGTCTGCCATGCAAACCCTCAGGTAGTCCTTCTCCTTTGTCCAGGGCCTCTAGCATAGCTGGTTTAGAATCTCAATGCTCGAACTCTCATGACTCACAGTTGTGATCAAAACAGGACATAGGCCAATGCATCTCAGAGATGCAAGCCCCAAGTCATGGTTGGATTGCACCAGCGACCATTACAATCAACTATCCCATGGCTAATATTCAACAGTTCGGTTCCCTTTACCAAGCCAAGACGCAGGTGAGGATGGATCGATGAATGGGTATGTGAGTGCATGTTGGCACAGGGGCAGACCCGGGGTTCACTCCAAGAGCGCACCAACAAGCCTTAGCTATTAACCCTTTCAACAACACCTGCGAAGCAGATGCAATCTCACCTAAAGTAGCTAAGAGGGGGGTTGCATGACAGAGATGTCTACAACTAGGGGAATATCAAGTGGAGCTAATACAACAATAATGTAGCATTCATGTGTCACTCATGAGCTAGATATATTATGTGCAGCTATAGATCTAATCTAACACAATAATGAAAATGATAGCATAATAATGACAGGAATCCAGGCATCAATCACACAGACAAAACAAAATGTATGAGGTTCACCCTCTCTCTAGGGCTATGTCCACAGAACTAGGCTTCTGATATATTAAGATAAAGCTTATAGTTCTGATCTGTGCTTTGGCCAACAAATCCTCTCTCTTCTTCTCTCCCATTCCTACGCACCCAGCTACAGGATCTGATCTTCACACCCAGTTGAAGATCTTACAATACTAGAAGGCTCTCACTCTCAGCACTTCTCTCCCTCACCGTACAATAATCTCTCAATCAACCACAATCAATAGTAATACCCAATGTTACTACTAACTCAACCTAGGTTCTCTCAACCTCTATTTATACATTACATTCCCTCACCAACAGCCTTAGGCCGAAACCTAGGTGTCGAAACCCTAATTACCCAAAACCCTAGGTGTCTAAAACCCTAGGTCAACTTGACCTGTGTTTTTCAGGCTTCGCCAGCCTGTCTTTCCTTCCTCGTCGCGCGGTGCTCCAAAGCATCCAATGGTGGATTTATCTTCTTATTGAGTTGTCTACGATTCTTTTCTCATGTTGATCTATCATCCCTAATATCCTCATTCAATGGCTTTCTTTTCTGTACTTCACTCCATCTTTTCTACTCTTTTGCTTACTTCGACCTAGTGACAGTCACTATGTTTCCCGTGCAGTTCTCATTTTACCTTTTGTTCCTTGATCTTTGCTTCCTTCCATAACCAAGGGCCAATAGGCCCCCAACACTCACCTGTGACTCGTCCTGAGGTACTTCAGTTATGATATTTCCATGTTACTTCGACTTTGGAATGCAGAGTGCAGCCTTTGCTTTCTGCTCCATGTCTCCTTCCCATCCTTGTGCAAATTGTATTTTCTGTGTCTGGTACCCAGTTTCAACTGCACCTAGTACCTAGACACTTTTTTTCCTTACATTTACTAAGATCTGCGAGGCAACCAGTTGTCATAGTACAACTTCAACCGATTCCCATTTACTAATCCCTCTTTCCATTCTCCCTTCAATGTATTTAGTTGTGCAACTCCTCCTTCTGTAAAATAGGTGATCTCATATGGTCCAAGCCAATGCATTCTAAACTTCCATAGATGTCTTATAAATTTACTGTCATACACCAGTACTAAATCACCTTGCTTAATTGCCTTCTTCTTGATGTGTCTATCATGATAGGCCTTATGTCTTTCCTTCTGTACCTTTTGATGGAATCCTGCCATAAATATGTCTTCTTCTAGTTCAACCAGTTGGGAAAGCCTCTCACAAATAGTGCCAGTATCATCCATGTCTGTAAATGCAACAATTCTTAAGCTTGGTATCAAGTACTCCATCGAGACAACAGCTTCAAGACCATAAACCAACTTGAAGGGGGTATGCGTTATTAATTTCTTGCAAGTGGTTCTATAAGCCTAGAGTACTACTGGTACTCTTAAATCCCAGTCATCCCTATTCACACTGCAAATCTTTGTCAATGTTGTCTCCAAGATTTTGTTGAATGCTTCAACCGTTCCATTTTCTTGTGGATGGTAAGGTGTACTCTTCTGATGGTGGACTACAAATTCTTCAGTCAGGGATTCTACTATCTTGTTGATGAAATGAGTGCCTTGATCGTTCATAAGGGTCTTAGGGCATCCAAACCTGGTTATTATGTCATAAAATATAAAACAAACGGTTGTAGTTGCACTATAGTCCTTGAATGCTCTTTCTTCGGCCCATCTAGTCAGGTATTCTATCGCAGTGATAATATACCTTGTTCCTTTGTGCTTCCCTAGTGGGTTTATAGGTCCCACAAAGTCAATGGCCCACTTTTCAAATGCTTGTAGGGTCATCTATGGTGCTAGTGGAATTTCGTCTCTTCTGGATGGTTTTCCAACTCTCTGGCATACATCACATGCTCTGGTATACTCTTTAGCATCTTTGTGTAAAGTAGGCCACCAAAGGCCAGCTCGCAGAACCTTCTACGCAGTTTCTTTGCCTGCGTAATGTCCTCCTGCGGTGCCTTCATGAGATTTTGCGAGGATTAGTGGGTGCTCCGCTTCTATCACACATATTCTTAGTATCTCATCAGGTCCCATATTATATAGCTAACCAACTATTAGTGAAAATTCTGCAACGCGCACCACTAGATGTTTCTTCTAGGAAATTGTATACTCACTTGGAGCCATTCCTGTTGATAGGAATTGGACTATGTCTGTGAAGTAGTCATCTATATTCCTAATGGTGAGCAATTGTGCATATGGTAGTGTATCCTCCAGACTGGTGGGTTCTTCCCCATGTTCCAACCTCGACAGGTGGTCAGGTCCCTTGTTCATTCTTCCTAGTTTAACTATGATCTCAAAGTCATATTCTTGAAACAAGAGAAGCCATCTGCATATTCCCCCCCCCCAACATTGGCTTGTTGACCAGGTACTTCAGCCTAGAGTGATCAGTAAACATTTTAAAGTGTCCTCCTAGTAAGTAATGGCGGAATTTTTGCAGCGCGTACACCATGGCTAATCCTTCTCTCTGTGTAGTAGTGTAATTGATTTTAGCTGTAGATATCTTTCTGCTGGAATATGCTAATGGATGATCAATGTCCCCTTCTCCAGTTTGTGCTAGTACTGCTCCTAATGCAATGGAAGACACATCAACATGCACATGAAATTCCTTACTCCAATATGGAAAGACCAGAATAGGTGCAGTCACCATCTTTTGTTTCAGTGTGTCGAAGCTTTGTTGGCATTATTTTGTCCAACCAAACTAACAATCTTTCTTTAATAACTTCTCCATTGGCACAGTAATCTGAGCATATCCTTTGATAAATTTCCTGTAATAGACAGTATGTCCTAGCGCAGTGCACAATTGTTTGACTGAGGTAGGAGGTGGAAAATCAACTATAATTGCAATTTTGGATGGGTCCACCAACAATCCTTGCTTGCATACAATATGACCTAATAATACTCCAAATGGTGAGAAGAAGACGCACTTCTTCAAATTCAAAGAAATTTCACATTGCCTGCATTTGTCCAACATTAGCCTTAGACATTCAACATGATTTTTCAGCAAACTAAAAATAGTCAAGTCATCTAAATAGGCTTCTAAAAACTTATGAAAAAAATCTTTGAACGCTTCGACCACCACCCTAAAAAATATGGCTGGGGAATTCTTCAGTCCAAATTGCATCACTGTGTATTGGTAGGATCCCCATTTTGTGGAAAATGTGGTTTTGTGGCGGTCCTCCTTGGCAATCTGGATCTGATGGTATCCTGAAAACTCGTCTGTAAAAGAATATGTGTCCTGGCCTCCCACATTGTCTAATACTTCGTCTGTGAATGGTGTAGAGAAGGGGTCATGCAAACATGAATCGTTCATCTTTCTGAGGTCCACACATATTCTGATCTTGCCTATCTTCTTGTCTTGTACTACCATAAGGCTAATCCACTCCCACTCTTCGACAGGTTCAATAATCCCTACTTCCAACATTTTGTCGAGCTCAATATTAAATTTTTCCTTATATTTTGGGTTCAACATGTAGGGTCTTTTCTTGACTAGCTTCGCATCTGGTTTCAAATCTATTCTCATCTCTCCCATAGGTCCTTTGATACCCTTCATATCAATGAACTTGGTTGGAAAAAAGTCCTGATACTCGTGCAATAATTCTGTAATTTTTCCAACGGTAGCAACATCCTAGTAATATCCCAATTGGCAAGCTTCAGTGTCTCCTTTATTCCAATATTAACTTTCTTTATCTTGATCGGTTTTCCAATGAATGGAATTTCAACTTCTGTTCCTTCCACATTCATGTGGCCTTCTGTCTCAACAATGTTTACCTTCCTCGGATCATCATCTTCATCGGCATTAATGTTGTAACATCCTTGTAATTTTATGGAATGGTGTAGTCCATTCGTCCTCTTCTTACTCCAAAGGGAGGCTAGATGAATCCTTAAATATTGTCTGCCTCACAATCTTTAATTCTTGATCTACTGAAGGAAATTCACTTTCAAACAAAAAGGCGGTTACAAATTTCTAAAGCATACTTTCCCAATCTACGGTGATAAGGCAGAGCTCTGTTTGAAGGTACCAGTTAATAGGGGTCATGTGTAGCATGTTAATGAATCTGTGTAACCATTGTTCTCAAGGAATGTCACTCCAGGCCTCTTCGCAGCTTTGTACATGATCCTTTGGGCAACTTAGACCTGTGTACCTCACTTCGCAGCTTCCTACTTGTGCTGAAAACCGCACTGTCATCAAGGTTTGGCATTGTGTCCAGTCTGTGATATTGATTTTATGTGTCCCCCAACATCTTTTTGGTGTAGCTTCCAAAGCCTCGTCCATAGCCAATAGCCTCTGTTGTGCTGGTATAATTGTTTCAAATTCCTTCAAGAAGGATTCTAAATGATTCAGGCCATCAAAGGTAGGTAGGTTACTTGTTGTTGTATTAATCCAGCGAACTTCTATGGTCAGTTGAGCACACATCCTTGTGGATACTTCATACATCTGGTTCTTCCAATTCACCAACGCTTCTTCTAATCTGATGAACATGCATTGTCACTTCACCAGCTTAGATTCCCATCGACAGTAGGGTTGATATAATCCTATTGTCTGGCTATTAATTTATAGATGTTTTCCATCTCATATGCGTAGTCTTCTTCTCTGATGGGCTCTATATACTGCAGACCTTCATTTGGATCTAAGGATGCAATGACCCTAAGGCCATCTCCTTCAAATTTCATGCGTCTTTTCTTTAAATCGACCACAGTAGAATTGTTGAAGGCCCAATCAATTCCTAGTAATCCAGGGTAAGGGAAACTATCATCACCAATTTCAATTACCTCAAAGTCTGAAAAGGTTATAACTTTGTCGATGTCCATGGGGACATGCTCCAATCATTCAAATGGGCTGACAACTTGCTAATTAGCCATGTGAATCCTGATAGGGGAATATATCAGCTTGGGTTTTCCCATCAGTGCCCAAGTTTTCTTTGTCATGACGTTGAACTCCGACCCTAAGTCGAGGACCACATAGTCTATATCATACTCTCCTATTTGAGCATTTAAATGTAATTCTTTGTTTTTTCTTCTCTTCTTACCAATCTGGTGTACTGCCCTGTTCAGCAAGGGGTATACCTTTCCTAGCTCATACTGCCTGATTAGGTTCTGCAACTCTTGTACAACTTTCTCATCCTGAATTAATTTAAGACAAGTGTACAAAAAATCAATGAGCATACTTTCCTCTTTTCCTTCTTTATGCGCGGTCGATTGATCAAATGTCTGAGGCATTTTGTACTCTTTTACTTCTGGTTGTGTTCTATATGAGGATCCCTAGTTCCTCTTGAACTCCTGTCTTTCTTCCTCAAAGATTCGTCTTTCTTTCTTTGCATCAAAAGCATGAGTCTTGTCCTCAGCTTTCCTGATACTTGACTCTTCTGTGATCTTTCTTTGGGTTGTTCTATCCTCTCCTGTAGCAGTGCCTCCTTGAGTAATGACAACAACTCTAGATTCAGTTCTGCGAAGTTTAGCATATATCAGTTGTACTTGTGGGTTATGCTGGGATCCTCGTCTTTCCTGAAGCTTAGCCAGTAGCATAGGGCATTCTTCTATGACATGATCGAAAGAGTTACAATAACTATAGGTTGTGCAAGGATTCTGACAATCCCTCGCTAAGTGTCCTGGTTGCACACAATTATAACAGATTATTTGTCCTATGCCTCAACCCATACCCCGTCCTCCTCCTCCTCCTCTGTATCCACCACGAGGAGTGAAGTTTCCTCTCCCCGGAGAGTTGTACTATGGAGTATTTCCTTCTTGATGTGCCTCACCTTGAATCTTGTATATGTCTCTCAACCTCTCATGCATGAGATCGTAAGATTTACAATCTCGATCATCGTGCCCTACTAGTTTACAGAATGTGCAGTACAAGTTTGTGGGTGTCTCAACATACTTCTACATGTAATAGCACTCACCTGGGTGATGTCTATTTATGCACACATCACACCAGGGAAGGTTAACTTTATTCAAGGGGCTTAGTGCTCGTGAGGCCAAATACTCATGAAATAAGGGACAATGTTCCTTATCATGACCTTCTGATCTGCATCTCACACACCATACATCTTCCCTTTTGTATTTTCCCTTATTTTCTTCATATCCTTGACCTGTAAAGACAAACTGGTTAGCTGACTCAAGATCTGGCTCATGCCTGAGCTTGATTCTCCCATAGGTGTTGATCCAAGCTTCATGGTGATTTCCAAAGCTTCTACCCACGATGCAATCTTCTATTTCATTAGAGGGACCCTAATGTGCGGTAACATCGCAGTGATGAACCATTCTTTGTTTTGTTCATCAGGGATCTGAAAAGTTAATCGGCCTGTTAGGGTCTTGAACCATTGGTCAAACTCCCAAACAAGTTCTGCTACCTTTTGTTTGATCTCTTTTAGCTCTGTAATACATTGTGACTCCGAATTAGGTTTCTTAAACTCTGCAATCAGCGCATTCTTGATCTCATTCAGTGGCTTAGGCTACACCAGTCCTTGGACAAGTTTCATGTACCATCTTAGTGTCTGGTCCCTTAGCGTAGTGTTGAACTGGCTTCTCTTGATGGCTTCATCGGTGATACTTTTAATATTCCATATAGCTTCACACAGAAACCAATGATGATCTAGATCTTCATATCCATCTCCTCTAAAGATAGGGAGCCTCATTTCATCTGCCATAGAGATGACTAGGCTTCTTGTCTGAGTATATGCTAAGCTACCAATAACAGTGCTCTGAGGACTCTGGTGGTTCTGACTATTCTGACTACTAGGTATTGTTGAGACAATAGGAAGATTAATGTTACTTACTTAAGTAGTCCACGCAGTTCTTGAGGTTTCTGGCTCACTTTGGCGAAGTTCTTCAACTTCCCCTTCTTCTATTTTGGTGGGCTCTGAATGTTCTTCATCGGTTAGATCTACCTCTTCTCCACTGTAGAAACCCTCTTCTCCGTAGTTTTTCTTAAACAAGTTCTCAAGGTGAACCCCTCGGAATACTTTCCCACTGCGTGTATGTCCTGCTTCTGTGTCATTGTTGCTGTCCGAGATCTTGAACATTAGCCTTTTCAGGTCTGACCAATCTACTGTATCTTCAAGATGTGGTTTTCATGCAAGAGCATCTTGATTCTCAACTTCAGAAAGTGGAAGAATTTTCCTTTGGGTACTTTGAAAAAGTATCTCTTGGCTTGGCTATACGATTATGTTCTGTCAACAAAAAACTCGATGATATACCCTCCAATGGTACTATCAAACCAATGATCTATTGCTCTGGATACAACGTTGTCAACTCTTTTGACCTTCTGGATCAGTGTTGGTGTCCAAACCACAGGAAGTCTAGATCTAATCTCAAACTGGGTATTGGCTAACCTAACCAACCATTCAAACAACTCCTGGTGGATTCCCCCAAAGAAGATCTCATGAATGTCAGTGAAGATGTATCTTTGTAGCCAATCTTCAGTACTCAGTTTAGGGTTCTTTTTCTGGGCTTCAGCGAAGTCCCTCTCTTGATCCTCTATCCACTTTTGAATCTTGGTCTTTGATGGGAACCACCTTGACATTCCCTTAAAAATATTCTTGTCCCGGAAATGGAACCATTTGTTGGCACAGGGGCAGACCCGAGGTTCACTCCAAGAGCGCACCAACAAGCCCTATCTACTGGCCCTTTTGGCAACACCTGCGAAGCAGATGCAGTCTCACCCAAAGAAACTAAGAGGGGGGTTGTAGGACAAAGATGTCTACAACCATGGTAATATCAAGTGGAGCTAATACAACAATAATGTAACATTCACGTGTCACTCATCAGCTAGATATACTCTGTGCAGCTATAGATGTGATCTAACACAATAATGCAAATGACATCATAATAATGACAGGAATCCAGGCATCAATCACACAGACAACACAAAATGTATGTGGTTCACCCTCTCTCTAGAGATATGCCCACAGAACTGGGCTTATTATATATTAAGATAAATCTTACAGTTTTGATCTACGCTTTGGCCAACCGATCCTCTCTCTTCTTCTCTTCCCTTCCTGTGCACCCAACTGCAGGATCTGATCTTCGCACCTAGCTGAAGATATTACAATACTAGAAGGCTCTCACTCTCAGCACTTCTCTCCCTCACCATACAATAATCTCTCAATCAAACACAATCAATAACAATACCCAATGTTACTACTGACTTGACCTAGGTCCTCTTGACCTCTATGTATACATTACAGTTCCTCATCGACAGCCTTAGGCTGAAACCTAGGTGTCAAAACCCTAATTACCCAAAACCCTAGGTGTCTAAAACCCTAGGTCAACTTGACCCGCGTTTTTCGAGCTTTGCCTGCCTGTATTTCCTTCCTCGTCGTGTGGTGCTCCAAAGCATCCAATGGTGGCCTTCTCTTCTTTTTGAGTTGTCTACAATTCTTTTCTCTTGCTATTATGTCATCCCTGATATCCTCATTCAACAACTTTTTTTTTTGTACTCCGCTCCATCTTTTCTGCTCTTTTGCTTACTTCGACCTAGTGACAGTCACTGTGTTTCCTGGGTAGTTCTCATTTTACCTTTTCTTCCTTTATCTTTGATTCCTTCCATAACCAAGGGCCAATAGTGCATGAAAGGGCATGAGGGAAAGAATGGTATGAATGAAGACGTGAAGGAGTGGACGAGCCAACGACCAACCCCAAAATTGGACCAAGGATGGGTTTAAGTATTTTTGTGGGGAACCAAGAACCTCCTAGCCTTCCCTAAGAAGTTCACATAACTGATCCCCTCCCTTAGGAAAAAAGGTAATTAACATAGGAATAAACATTTATCCCCTCAAGCCCCCTCTCTTGTGGAATCATATCCCCTTATAACTCTAGTCCTTGTCTGTCTAGCAACCAACGATGTATTTATTATTAATAATGATCAAAACATTACATTTCTTGGGCATACTGGCCCTTTAATAATTATTTGGGAACTCAGGCCTCTCAACATTGTAACAATACATTATTTAAAATGGGGGTTTGAAACACGAGGTGTTACATGCAGGATGTGCACAACCATCATATTGACTACTTATATTTTCCCATCTATTTGGGGGTGAAAGGTGGTGGATTTAGTTAACTTGGTGTCCATTAGAGACCATAGGATGGACCAAAAGGTACTAAGAAACCTAATTTCCTTGTCTGAAATAATGGGGTGTGGTAGCCCAAAATGAACCCAAATATGCTAAAAGAAGAGCCTAGTATTGGCCTTAGGTGCACAATACTCTTTTCACATGTTGATAAAATGGACATCTTATAGAACCAATCAATGACCACAAAGACGCAATATTGACAATGTTTGATGGATGGAAAACATAACATGTAATCCATGGAGATTAACTGTCAGGGCTTTTCTAGGGTAGGGAGAGGAGTGTACAACCCTTAATTCTTGATGGATGGTTTAGCTAGGGAACAAGTGGTGCATGACTTGATATATTGTCTGATGTCCTATTTAATCTTTGGCCAATAGAAATATTTATAAAGTAAGGGTAATGTATTTTCCACACTAAGTTCCCTACCACCCAACTATAATGTGCCTCCTAAATTAGCTTTCCACGCTCGCTTTAAGGAACAAAAATATGGATCAGATAGCACAAGAATGCATCCTAGAGGTGGAATTCCGGGACTTGTTTTCCTACACTCAATTTTTTATAAGTAGCAATGAATTTAGATTAATGGTGTATAATTGTGGCCACCTCAAGGTTGTGTTCCCATAAGAGTTAAGAATTGTGGTTAGTTCCACAACCAAAGGCCGACTAAGGTAGTATAAAACATAGTCGGTGTTTCCCTTATTTTACTTAATGTTCAAGTGGAATTGTTGTAGGTATGTGGACCACTTCTAATGGAGAACATTCTAAAACTTTCTTTTTGTATACATGAATTGCATAGGCTTTCCATCACTATGGATGATCATTTCCTTTCCCATAATATAATGCTTCCATTGTCAACATCCATGCACAATGGAGTACATATCCTTGTCATATGTGTTATATGTGTGAATAACATTAGATATTGTCTGACTTTGATAGGCCATCATATGTCCATTCTAAGTGAGGATTGCATCGATAGCATAGTCAAAAGAAGTTGTCTCAGTCTCAAATGGTTGTTGCAGGTATGGAAACATGAGCACCAGTGTGAAGCGTAGGCTTTGTTTCATATCATGGAATTCTTTATCATGTGGTTCAGACCACACAAACTTGTCTTTAGATCCACCTTTGGTCACTTGACTTAGGGGCCAAGAGATATGAGAGAACCCCAACATGAAACTACGGTATAATTTGGTGAGGCATAAGAAGTTGTGGAGCTCGGTTAGAGTAATCTAGGCTCACCAAACACGAATGACTTGGATTTTGGTTGGGTTCACATGCACCTGTTGGATGCAAGCCTATTCAGGAAGAAAGGCTATTTTTGGAGGAGAAGCATGCAAGGAGGAAAGGATAGCTGGAAGGAGAAGCATCACATCTAAGAGAAGTAGGTGAGGCGCACATGCAAGGAATACCTAACGACACTAGGGTTATGGTTTTTGTAATGTATTGTAATAGTCAGAGAGCCAAGGTCATAAATAAGTAGTACTTAGGAGACAAAGAGAGGGGGGGAGGGATACAGAGATATACAGAGGAAGAGAGAGTTGTAAGTATTGTATGAGTCATTAAGCTGGTGAGCTAGGGGGAGTGTTGAGCGACTCGATCTAGAGGTTTATATTGTAGGCTGAGGATCCTGGTGCGATCTAGTCAACCTCATAGGGATCAAGGAGCCTATGGAAAAGGGTGGGATATAAGACTGTAAACATGCATGACGTGATATATTTATGAACCTTAATAAAATCTTGAGATCCATATCTTTGTGGATGTATCCTAGGAAGGGGGTGAACCATGATAACACCTACATTATGTGAATGAATGTATTCATATTTGTGTTGATTAATTGTTGAATGTTAGATGAATGAAGTAACTAGGTAGATCTAGTATTCTCCATGCATGAATATAATGACTGTTATAATTAGATGTTAGACTAAATGAATAAAGATTACAGAGCACAACCGCAGATCTCTGTTCATTCTCAGGTTGCAAACACCTGAGTATTGCAGCCACCCATAGAGTTATCTCGAGTGATACTGCGCAGTACACTCTGTGTGTTGCGTTGCCTTCTTGTTTACCAGAGGGGTTGATAGTTTAAAGGGAATTTGTTGGGAATCTTATCAAATCTGAACCAGGTTCATTCTAGGATGGCAATATAGAATCAAAATAAAAAATAAAGACTCCTCTAGACCAATATAAGAGTAAAAATCCAACAACACCCCATATTCATTCATGATCTATCCTAAGTATTTAATTCTTTGCATGCCAAATGAGTATATATATATATTGGCATATAACTTGTGTTGTTGTAGGGTGCACATGACATGTTGAATGTGTTGCAAATGTTTTTCCTAGGTCTGGCTAAATATGAGGATGTCATCCAAATATATGGAAAAAAAAATAAAAATACTTGGTGAATGGTCACAAGATGTCATCCATCATCCTCATGAATGGTGTTGGAGTATTAGTAAATCTATACAAGCATGACCAACCACTCAAAAATTCCTTCTTTAGATTTGAAGGTTGTCTTCCATACATTTGTTTATCCTATTGGAACTTGGTGGTAGCCTAAATTTAGATCAATATTACTAAATAACTTGGAACCCCTAAATTGATCAAGAAGATCGACAATCTGGGGGATCAAGTATTTATTCTTGAAATTGATTTTGTTTAGGGATGTGTAATCAATACAGAGTCTCCATGTGTCATCCTTCTTCTGCACCAACACAATTGGGCTCCCACAAGGTGAGAAGCTCAATAGAATTTGGCCCTTTCATAAGAGCTCATGAATTTGACACTTTATTTCCTCATTCACCAAGAGGGAGCATATGTATATTACACCATTGGGTGAGGGGGAACCAGGTATCAATTTAATGGGATGCTTGAGCTGATAGTGCAGAGGAAACCCTATAGTGTTATTGTTTTGGAAGTTACAGCTATCTTCTTTAACATTCATTAAAAATTTCATGTAATAGGATCATTGAAAGATAAACAATCACATAACACAAGATATATCCTCAAAAACCCTCGTGGTGGAGAAAACCCAACAACCGATTTTTCAGTATAGATTCCTTCAACTAGTACAATTTCACGTTATATCTCTCCATAAATAGACCAATACCAAGATGCCAAAGACCAATAAACCAATACCTCATGTGATAAAACTCCTTTTCTATGCTCCAAATACACAAGAGAAGGTGAGTTGTGTGTGTGTACAAATGAGAGGAACTCGACCTCTATTTATACACATAAATGACTCTCGAAAAGACACAACACTAAGAGGGGTCATTTTGACTTTTATAATAAGGATAAAAATAAAATCATAATTTATTTTGATCTGATTTATACAATAATATTACAATAACCTTCTCAAGGTTTGACCAATACAAAAGAATATATTATGTAGTTACATCAAAATATCAACACTCCCTCTTAACTAGGAAGGTATTCTTTATTTCCACACGAGATCATGACCATTGACTGTTGAAAATATGAATCTATACATCATCAGATATCCATAGTACAACATGACTTCACATCCAATACATCCAAGACCTAGGGGTAGCTCTCAAATAGCTTCAACATGTCACCATGAAATCCACTACCCCGCAATGCATATGTACCTCATCATGTGAACCCCTATGACTTCACAGCCAATGCATCCAAGTCCTATGGGTAGCTCTCAAATAGCTAAAACATGTCCCCAAGACATCCACTACCTTGCAATGCATTTGTACCTCGTCACTCCCTTTGAAGAGGGACCACACCAAGCTCATCCATGAACTGCTCAAACTTCATCCTCAACAGTGGCTTGGTCAACATGTTTGCAATATTCTCTTGGGTAGTCATGTATTGGATCCTCACTGCTCCCCTCTACACCATATCCCTAATATAGTGATATTTTATCTTGATATGCTTTGACCTTTCATGGAACACCACATTCTATGACAACTTCGTGCAACTTTGGTTGTCACACCAAATGTAGGTTGCCTCTGGTTTGAGACCAAATAACCTAGATAGAAGCTTTTGAAGCCACACTGCTTCTCTACATATTGCACATGCTACCACATATTCAGCCTCAACCGTACTGAGTGCTACACATGACTGCTTCATGTTGCTCCACGAAACCATATTGGAGCCTATACTGAAGCAATATTATGAAGTATTCTTCCAATCAGAAATACTTTCATCCCAATCTGAATCTAAATATTCATATAACCTAAACTCATGGTCTGTCACATACCTGAGACCATAAGCCAATGTACCCTTAAGGTACCTCATCACATGTTTTTCTACGAGCAAATGAACCTGCCTAGGATGCTCCATATATTGACTCAGGGTGTTCCTAACAAAACATATATCTGGTCTTGTGGTCGTCAAGTACATCAACGAACCCACCATTTTTTTGTATAAAGTAACATCCACAATCTATGAAGTTGTATACTACAACAAATTTAAATTTGATACCATAGGTGTAGCCATTTCCTTGCAATCCAACATCCTGAACCTCTTCAGGATTTTCACTGCATCCTTCCCTTGATTCATAAAGATCTCATCATGTCTCTTCCATACCTCAAGACCCAAAAATTAATGCATCATCATGATATATTTCATCTCAAACTCAACAACCAATTTTCTTTTACACTCTGAGATGAGATTTTCCACACCTATTAGAAACAGGTCATCCACATATAACAGTAGTATTACTGGGCCATCATCCACAACCTTAAAGTAAAGGTTAGGATCTGCACTTATCTTTGTAAATCCTAAGCTTTTTAGAAAATTGTTGATCTTTCCATGCCATGCTCTGGGTGCTTGATTTAATCCATACAAATCCTTCTTCAATCTGCACACATGTGTCTCCCTGTCATGTGCCTCGAACCCTTGTGGCTGCTCCACATTTACTTCCTATTTTATTTCACCATTCAATAAGGTTGTCCTCACATCCATCTGATGCACCCTCCATTTCATTACTGCAAACAACAAAAGTTTAGTCCTGATCAAGGTATACCTCGCTATGGGAGAAAATGTCTCCTCATAGTCAATGCCCTCCTTTTGAGAGAATCCTCAAGCCACAAATCTAGCCTTATACTTTTCAACACTTCCATAAATTGCATGTTTCATCTTGTAGATCCATTTTTAACTTACTATTGATTTCTCCTTTGGTCTCAAGACCACATCCTAGACATAATTATTTACTATGGACTGATATTCCTCCCCCATGGCATCCTTCCATACCCTCTTTTCTATAGCCTCTTTGTAACTGGATGGTTATGAATCCATGATATCTCAGAAACATGCCACATAGTTGGAATATGGTTTCGGCTTCTTACTTTCCCTGAGATATTTTTCTAGGTCACCATATATTTGTGCATCTCTAATGAGCTCATGTGCCCAAGTTGGGCTTCTCTTGCGAGAAGGCATCTTTGTTGGCCTCTGAGGTTTTACCATGTCATTATCCTCATGAATGACTTCCTCTAGCTCAACTGCTTCTGCCTCTGGAACTCTAGTAACTTCATTATCCTCCTCATGAACCTCTTTTTCAGGTCCTGTTCTAATTTGTTGAAAGTTTCACTCTCATCGAAGGTGACATCTCAGCTAATCTCAACTTTTCAGTGATCGGGAATATATATCATGTATGCCTTCGATATTGCACTGTAACCAAAAAATATGCCATTATTTTTGGATGGATCCAAGTTTTTCCTCTTTTCCTTGGGGACATGCACAAATACAGGGAAGCCAAATATCCTTATATGGTTGACATTCATATTCTCTCCTGAAAACATCTCCTCTGGTGTCTTGTTTTGAAGTACTTTGGGGGGATTTTTTTTATGCACGTACACTACAGTATTTGTTGCTTCTGCCCATAGATGCATAGGTAGATATATATATATATATATATACATTTTTTATGTCTGGTGGAATCAACAACTAGTTGGGCACATGCTTGTGTTACACATGGGCGTGTTACCAACTGCTACCACTATAACCTCCAGGTGTGCCCACGATGCCCCTTACGCGACACACATTGTAAGTCGGGGGGAGTTGAACTCGAAACCTCATGGAACTTCATTTTCATGGCACTTGCCAATTGAGCTGCCCCCCTGGGGGCGATGCATAGGTAGATCTTGATCACAGATCATAGCCTTCATTGATTCCATGATTGTATGATTCTTCCTTTCTACTACTCCATTCTGCTGAGGATTGTAGGGAGTATAAAGATCCCTCTTAATCCCATATTCCTTGCAGTATTATTTAAATTCCTCTAAAGTGAATTCTCCTCCATTATCTTATCGCAAGTTTTTTATCTTCTGCTCTATCAGGTTTTCTACTAGTGCCTTGAATTCTTTGAATTTCCCAAACACTTCATTCTTTGACTTCAACAAATCGATCCAAGTTTTACATGAGTAATCATCAATAAAAGACACATAATATACATATCCACTTAGTGAATTTGTTGACATCGGTCCACACACATCTGAGTGCACACTATCCAATACTCTTTTGGCTCTGCTATTGTTGCTAGGAAAGGAGTGCTTCATGTTCTTTCCTTGTGCACAACCTTTGCATAAGCCATCTAGTTTTTTCCTGGATCTTTGGTAGTCTTGTCACCATCCTTCTCACACTCAGTAGGGCCTTGTGATGTAGGTGAGAAAATATCCTATGCTATAATTCACTGGGATTCACAGTGTCATGAATTAATGTTCAATCTGAGCGTCCTTTCAATTTGTAGAGTCCTCCCTCTTGAACTCCAATCATCATAGAATCATCAAAATTCTTCCCTCTAGGCCACATAAGAAATTTTCCATCAACAAATGAAACTCTGTAACCTTTCTCATCCAATGCTAAAATTGAGAGAAGGTTCTTCTTCAATCCAGGAATATAGAGAACTTCCTTCATCTTCATTGGCTTTCCTAAGTATAACTTGTAAGAGGATTATCCTACTCCTTTGATAAGATATTTGTATTCATATCCCAATTTGACATTGTGTGGTGAATAGTTATGAGTAAGGTTATACAAGGATTCTTTATAACATGTCATGTGCTTGGAAGAACCAATGTCCACCAGCCAAATGTCACTTCCATGAGTGATCGTTCCTATAAGGGTTGGGATAAGAACATACTCCTAATAACTTGATTCATATTCCTTTGCAACCTTCTTGGGTGGCTCATCATATTCAGTTGTATGAACATGATTCCTTTTACCTCCTTTCTTTTCCCTTGGTCTCTGAATGAGGGAACAATTCCCAACAATGTGTCCCATTTTTTGACAACATAAACATATGATATTTGGGTTATTTCTTCGACCCTTCTGAAAATTCTTGGGTGATGAGGGTTCTTTCTTGCTCTTTCCTTTCTTGGTGTGGGAGGATAGGGATTGATCATCATATTTCATCTTCTCTTCTCTTGTTATCATCCTTGCTTCTTCTTCGTTTCAATCCTCCCATAGCCTACTGAACTTAGGTAGCTTCCTTCTTGAGCATATCCCTTGAATAAGTGCATCCCATGACCTTGGGAGGCCATTCAAGGCAGTCATCACCATTTCTTCTCCATTCATTGCATCTCCAATGGATTCTATATGCTCCTTGATATGGTTCACTCTTGAGAAGTAAGAATGGATGGTTTTTGAATTCTGCATCCTCATGTTCTTTCACTGATTTCTCAAGGTCATTCTTTGGTTGATGTTGTTTCCTTCAAACAGTTGGGTTAAGGCATCTATCATTTCTTTTGAAGTGGATAATGAAGATATGTGATGAAGAAGATGGTCCTTAATGGAGTCTACAATAATCCTCTTTGCTTTGACAATATCCTTCTTGTGCTTTACTTTAGCTTGATCTCCCTCTAGTTATGAAACCCCTGCTTTAGTGAACTTCTCTAGATCATGTTCTTCTAGGAGGAGGGATACTCTATACCTCCAGGATCTGAAGAGATTCTAGTATTCATCCTACCCCTAAATCACAAATTATGGATTCTAAAGATCTGATCTTGGGAAAATATATGCTTCACTAGTGATCCGTAGGATCTTTTAATGACTTATGGTTGAGTTTTAATTTTGCATGTGTTAATTAACCATTTGAGACACTTAGTGAAAGAATGAGAAAAGAAGAGGAATTATAACAGCCATATACATATGTGCAGATCTAAAATGCAATAAAAGACAACAAACCATAACACGCAAATTGATAACGGAGTTTGGCACAACTTTGCCTACGTCTCCGGGCCTTTTCTCTGTGGGGGAGGCTTCTTTATTTCTTTTCAAAAGCTAAAAATTACATCACTACAATGCCAAATGGATACAAGACTGATCTGGTCATGTTCGTCCAGATCTCTAGAACCATGCAAAGAAAACAACACACAAAACGGACGTCCGGAGCTCCCAGAAATGATCCGACAACGTCTCCTCCTCAAAAGCTTCTCTGCCTCAAACTGGCTTTGGCTTGGCTTCTCCTCAGCATCATTTTTCTCTTAATGCCCTCAAAGTTGTCCCCATGGCCTCAAACAGGCCTTGGTTATATATTTGGGAAGGTAGTTACTCATCTCCAACTTCCTCCAAGAAGTTAGGCTCCAAAACTACCCAATAACTCCCAAAAATGGATTAATTACATTAAAAATAGGTTAATCACAATTAAAAACCCCAAATTCAGTTAAAAAACCCACTTTCAAATATAATATATGGTTATAATTGGGCTTATCCCCTTATCCTTGGGTGCACGCCCCCTTTGCATGGTCGCATGGCATATTCCATATGCCCATAAGGCCACGGGCCTAACGAGTATAACTCCCCGCGCATAATCGTTGAATCCATGTGCGGGTCATATGGAATTGAAACAAAGGACTGCGGGCTGGGGCTAAGCCTCGGCCCGACCCCCCTTCCGGTTTAAACAATAAATGAATTCAAATAAATTATGCGCCCTTTGCATTACAAGAACCACCATGTGGCCTATTGGCCTGACGGACTATACCAAAGCGCTGTGTGGAGGGGGGAGGTCCATGGTTCAAATTTGGTGGACTCCGCATAAATTTTTATATAACGATCCATTAGCCGATAAAGGGGTGCCACGTGGCAGCCCGTGATTGGGCCACGTGGCACCTCTACAACCAACCAAAACAAGACACTTGTCAACCACCGATTGGTCCATGTGCCAGCCACGTCACTTCGCCGTACTGTCCAATCAACCTTGCCACGTCATCTCTATACTGCCCAGTCATCTGATACGTAAGTTGCTGATGTCATCCCGTGCCATGTGTCACCCTTCCAGTGGTGACACGTGTCACCTCCGGATTGGTCCATCCGTACGCCAAAATGTCCAAATCTGCCTGCCATGTGTCACTACTCGAGGCTGCCATGTGTCGCCTGTACGGACCTGCCACGTGTCGTCTGTACAGACCTGCCATGTTAGCATACGGACATGCGATGTCAGCGTCCATATGGACTGTACGGACTGCACAGTCAACAATTTTTTTTGCATGTTTGACTTTTCGGACAGAATGAGATATCTTCTCCATACGGACTCCATTTGACAAAGTAAATATACCACCAGAATCAGGAAGATGAGACGAACGCAATGGAATAGGTTTCATTGCGTTCTGAGCACTTTCATTTTTGAGCATTTTTCAAGCCCTGTCAGGCTTCTGGATCCGATTTCGGATCACACCTCCCCACAATAAGACCTTTTGGTCCCCAAAAGGTTACTGACTAGTCAACAAGCTCGGGATAGGCCACCCGGCTTGCTCTCTGTCTCTGAACTCTGTCCTGTGCACCTGTCTCATCAAGATCAACCGTAACACAATCATGACAACTGACAATATATTGTTAGCCATTTGAACCCTGTTGCATCTTACTGAAGATACTGTCATCCATGTAAAAAATATTGCTAATGACAGCATAAAAAAGATGACAACAAATGAACTGATATACTTTAGATATCTGCACGACATGAGCTTATCCTTCATGAGTACATGAAAAATCCTTTTGTCCTTCCTTGGACGAAGCTCCGGATTAAGCTTCCAACAACTAGTATTTTGATGTCCACTCTTGTTGCAAAACGTGCAATGAGTTTTTGGCATCCAGACCTGTTTACCCTTCTCTTTCTTCCATTGTGGACTTGAGCCTTTATGTCGTGTTTCCTTCCTGGTCGACATAGGTTTTCTATACAAAGTTTGTCTCTTCCAACACTTGGCAACACAATTCTTAGGTGAATGACAATAAGTACATGGATAAAGATTCCACAAGTTCCGGTTTACTTGATTATGCTTGTTATAATCAAAAGGAGAATTAATAAAAACATGAACATTATACCTTCCATGCCGATCTTCACTTTTCTTTGGAGACGACTTGCATTCACTACCATAGTCCTGAAGTGATGCGTCATTTCCTTTTGTGAAGTATTCCTGCAATGTCTTAAGTTGGCCATTTGAAGCATTACTTGCTTCCGAAGTTTTGGAACCTATCTTGGAAGACTCTCCAAGGTCCCCTTTGCCATATCCCAATCCTAAGTATCGAGGCCTTTCCTCAAC
>ML791289.1:469299-519084 GCA_009831015.1 Picea engelmannii
TATGTTTTCTGAAACAGATGTAGAAGGCACTTCCTTCAATCCTTCTTTTCCTTTGTTGTTCTTTGAAGCTTTCACTTGAACCGTGCTCTTTCGTTCCAAGTAGTCTTCATACAACACCTTCACCATCTTGGCCATGGCAAACAACGAATCTCTGAACTCCTTCTCATTTTGAGAAATTCCTCCTGTAGATGCCATTTTCTTCCTTGAGATGAGCTCCTCCCTGGATAATGTGCAAAACTCAATTCCAAACGTCAACTAGCTCTGATACCTTTTGATCCGTAGGATCTTTTAATGACTTATGGTTGAGTTTTAATTTTGCATGTGTTAATTAACCATTTGAGAAACTTAGTGAAAGAATGAGAAAAGAAGAGGAATTATAACAACCATATACATATGTGCAGATCTGAAATGCAATAAAAGACAACAAACCATAACACGCATATTGATAACGGAGTTCGGCACAAATTTGCCTACGTCTCCGGGCCTTTTCTCTGTGGGGGAGGCTTCTTTATTTCTGTTCAAAAGCTCAAAATTACATCTCTGCAATGCCAAAAGGCTACAAGTCTGATCTGTTCATGTTCATCCAGATCTCTAGAACCATGAAAAGAAAACGACACGCAAAACGGATGTCCGGAGCTCCCAGAAATGATCCGACAACGTCTCCTCCTCAAAAGCTTCTCTGCCTCAAACTAGCTTTGGCTTGGCTTCTCCTCAGCATCATTCTTCTCTGCATGCCCTCAAAGATATCCCCATGGCCTCAAACAGGCCTTGGTTATATAGTTGGGAAGGTAGTTACTCATCTCCAACTTCCTCCAAGAAGTTAGGCTCCAAAACTACCCAATAACTCCCAAAAATGGATTAATTACATTAAAAATAGGTTAATCACAATTAAAAACCCCAAATTCAGTTAAACAACCCACTTTCAACTATAATATATGGTTATAATTGGGCTTATCCCCTTAGCCTTGGGCACGCGCCCCCTTTGCATGGTCGCATGGCATATTCCATATGCCCATAAGGCCACGGGCCTAACGGGTATAACTCCCCGCGCATAATTGTTGAATCACAGTCCAGGTCATATGGCATTGAAACAAAGGACTGCAGGTTGGGGCTAAGCCCCGACCCGACCCCCCTTCCGGTTTAAACAATAAACGAATTCAAATAAATTATGCGCCCTTTGCATTACAAGAACCACCATGTGGCCTATTGGCCCGACGGACTATACCAAAGCGCTGTGTGGAGGGGGGAGGTCCATGGTTCGAATCCGGTGGACTCTGCATAAATTTTTATATAATGATCCATTAGCCAATAAAGGGGTGCCAAGTAGCAGCCCATGATTGGGCCACGTGGCACCTCTACAACCAACCAAAAAAAGACACTTGTCAAACGCCGATTGGTCCACGTGCTAGCCACGTCACTTCGCCGTACTGTCCAGTCAACCTTGCCACGTCATCATCGTACTGCCCAGTCATCTGACACGTAAGATGCTGACGTCATCCTGTGCCACGTGTCAACCTTCCAATGGTGGCATGTGTCACCTCTGAATTAGTCCAGCCGTACGCCAAAATGTCCAAATCTACCTGCCATGTGTCACTACCCGAGGCTGCCACATGTCGCCTGTACGGACCTGCCACATGTTGTCTGTACGGACCTGCCACGTCAGTGTATGGACATTCCATGTCATCATCCGTACAGACTGTACGGACTGCACAGTCATCAAATTTTTTTGCCTGTTTGACTTTTCGGATAGAATGCGATATCTTCTCCATACAGACTCTGTTTGACAAAGTAAATATACCACCGGAATCAGGAAGACGAGACGGGCGCAATGGCACAGGTTTCGTCGCGTTCCAATAACTTTCATTTTTGAGCATTTTTCAAGCCCTGTCAGGCTTCTGGATCCGATTTCAGATCAACTAGGGTGCACTTGTTGGTTCCCTTGCCTTATCCAACAACTACTCCTATCAATTAAAATGGCTCCTTTGTCTTCTAGATGTACAAATTGTCTTTTATTTAGGCCTTCTTCGATACCATGTTATTATTTTAAAAGTTACATTTATATTCTTTAACATTAATTAAAAATTGCATGTAATAGGATCACTGAAATATAAATAGTCAAAGAACACAAGACATATCCTGGGAAACCTTTGTGGCAGAGAAAACCCAACAACCTATTCTTCAGTATAGATTCCTTCACACGGTACAATATCATGTTATATATCTCCAAAAATAGACCAAGACCAAGAAACCAAGTCCTCATGCACTAGACCTCCTATTCTATTCTCCAAATACACAAAAGAAGCCGATTTGTGTGTGTGTACAAATGAGAGCAACTCAGCCTCTATTTATACACATAACTTACTCCCAAAAAGACACAACCCTAAGAGGGGTCGTTTTGACTTTTACGATAAGGATAACAATAAAATAATAATTTCTTTTGATCTTATTTATACAATAAGATTACAATAACCTTCTCTAGGTTTGACCAAGACAAATACAAAATAATTTATTTCATAGTTACATCAAAATATCAACATATAGGTGAGGTGATTATGTCTCTATATTCCTCTACAGCCTTGTCCACCTGCTTCTATTGTGTAAAGAGACCCTATGTTGAAGTTGTGGTGGTCACAGTGACATTTTGTTCACCTTCTTATCAAAACATGAAGAGGAAAAACATTTCAATCTGAGAAATTACCTTTCGGCAATGTTTTGTCTAGATTAATGAAGTTGTAGTAATCAAAACTAACTTTGGTACCTTGTGGCACTAACCTCTAAAAGTAACAATGACACTACGGGGCTAAGACTCATAAACAACATGGTGTTTCCACATATAGGGTAGTCCTAAAAGAACATCACAAAATTCAAGTGTGGAAACGTCACATAGTACCTCCTCTTTGAAGGACTTGTTGTCATTGCACATGTGGCACTACTGGATATTGTGAAGATCTCGTCCCCATCTCAACCAACTAATGGTGTATGGTTAGGGGAGTGTATTTTTCATCACTTCAATATATTGATGATATCATGTTTTATGGCCCCCACTATCAACAATGAAATGTAGATGGGGCCCCTTGACCCACATATATGAATAGAAGAGGCACTCCCCCTCCTCAATCTCCTATGATTCTTTGGGTTTGATATTTTCAGTCGCAATGGTATCATTAGGTTTTGTATTGATTATTTTTTTTCTCTAATCCTATTCTGAAACATAGTCTAAGTTAGGGTTCGAATCTTTATCTTTAATCTTGGTCAAAAATTATTGTTTTGAGAGACATTCATCAGTATTTTTCTAGGGTATTTTGTGGAACTTATACCACTTTCCATTGTCCTTCTTCAACTTTATGTTACCCTTATTTTATTGCAACTTGCACTAGTTGTATTGAGGTGGGATCTCCTTGATCTATTCCTTGTTATATGAGCTAGGTCCACCTTTACCATACTTCTTTGTTGGTGGATTTGCAGATCCAAACTCCCTCTTATTCCACTGCTTAATTTTTTTCTCAATTTTGACAGCATATCAATAAGTGGCTCCTAGTGAGGAGATGTTTAAGAAATCCATATATGCTTGTATGTAACTATGTAGGCCATTGTAGTACTTCAAACTAGGTGTCACTCGAAGTCTTTGATACCCATATTTGAACATAAGGTGTGGAAGATGGTAATATTGTAAGGTACCAGGTCTATTATATTAGCATAAAAGAGAAATAATACAGAGAATAACATCGAGATAGAAAGAGAATGTGGAAATACTACAGAGATAACAATGAAACAACAAATTATATGGAACCACAACACCATAATTATACCTTTATTGGTAGGAAACAATGCTCACTTGCCTCTTTGAAGGGGTAACCTCCAGCAAAGAAAATCTCTATTACAATAATTCTTCAAGACAAAAATTCTCATACCCTCTACTCCTATTTATACTAAATCTATCTATACAAAAGAACAATCTAGAGGAAGATCCTTCTAGAAGCGAAAGCTTCTATGAGGTCTTCTTATATTTGAATTATTCCTCCTTATTGTTGGGACTTATTAATATTTACCTTTATTACATGGAAATGTATTATTCTACCCACTTGAGGGGTTAGGGATGTTAGGTTCCTAACATGCCCTCCCCCTTAAAATTACCCTTGTCCTGAAGGCTAGAGATGAGCAAATTGTTGCAGAATGGTAGTTATCTCTCGGGTGGCATCTGCTGGAGTTGTATCTTTCCATTGGACTAACACTTCCTTGATGGTGTGCTGACAAAGACGATGCTCACGTTGGTCCAAAATTGCTTGTAGATGCAACCATATGGATCCTTCTTCATCCAACTCGGGAAGGTTGGTTTGATTTTGGCACTTAGTTTCATTCAACTTCTTTAAACATGAGACATGAAAAACAGGATGGAGCTTAGAAGGACTAGGAAAAGATAACTAATATGACACATGTCCCATGCACTTGAGAACTATATAAAGACTATAAAATTTGAGCGCTAGATTCTAACAATGTTCGGTCATGAGTGAAGTTTGCTTATAAGGTTGCAATCAAAGAAATACTTGGTCTCCTTCATAAAATTAGCATTTTGAGTGACCTTGATCTGCTTTTTTCTTCATGTGATTATGAGCCATTACCAAATTCTCTTTGAGGGTACAGAGAATAACCTCTCGAACTGTAAGTGTTTGGTCAACTGCATGGACCATCAAGACACTTGGCATGTAGGAGATAATAGAAGGCGACTTTTGTCCATATACTTCTTCAAAAGGAGTCATGTGAGTAGTTGTATGGTAAGAAGTGTTGTACCACCATTCATATAATGGTAACCATTGAGCCCAGTGATTTTTCCTATCAAAGGAAAAATGCCTCAAATATGTCTCCAAACACTTTTTGACAACTACAGTTTGACCATCAGTCTGGGGATGAATGGTGGTGTTGAGATGCAATTGGGTTCCCTGTAGCCTGAACAGTTCTTGCCAAAAATTGTTGGTGAAAGTGGGATCTTGATCATAAACAATAGAATGATGCATGCCATGCATATTGAAGACATGATCCATGAAAATTTGAGCCACAATGGATGTGGTAAATAGGTGTTGAAGAGCATAGAAATGAGCATACTTGGAAAGACAATCAATGACCACCATGATGACTGACTTATTTATTGATTTAGGTAATCCCACAATAAAATCCATAGAGATGTCCCTCCAAATAGTGGATGGAATCGGAAGTGGTCGTAGTGTGCGAGGAGTTTTGATTGTTTCTCCCTTGTTGCATTGGAAAACATCACATTTTTCCACAAAAGTGTGAACGTCCTTTTTCATACCATCCTAGAAAAAGCAACGTTTGACACAGTCTTAGGTTTTGGAAAACCCTGAGTGCCTAGCTATGGGTGTAGCATGAAGCTCAGAAAGAACTGTGGGTATAAGTTGTGACTGTTTACTTAAATACAAACGGCCTTTGTAGTGAAGCTCATCATTGTGCCAAGAGTACCCTGGTGAAACTGGAGAGTTGGCTTGAATTGTTGGATCAGATGCGAAATTTTAGGATCTTGGAGCCATTCCTGGAAAACAACTTGGATCTAATCTGGTACAATGAAGGATAGGGAGAAAAGAGACCCTTCATCTTCATATTTTCTTGAAAGAGCATCAACAACCACATTTTCTTTGCCTTTCTTGTAAATGATCTCATAATCATATCCAAAGAGATTAGTCACCCATTTTTGTTGCTCTGGGGAGGAAGGTCATTGCTCCAGAAAATACTTGAGGCTTTGATGATTTGTCTTAATTTGGAATCTTTTCCCCAAGAGATAAGGGTGTCAGATATCCACGGCATGCAAAATAGCCAACATTTACTTTTCATATATTGATTGGCCCAAATGGCATTCTGACATTTGTTTGTTGGTAAAGGCCAAATGTCTGCTCTCTTGCATAAGGACTACTCCAATTCCTCTATCGGAAGCATCACATTCTAGGACAAAGGTCTTTGTGAAATCAGGAAGGGCCAAGACCGGAGTAGTGCACATAGTCTCCTTCAAGGATTGAAAGGCCTAATCAACTGCAGAATTCCAAGTGAAATAATTATTTTTAAGGAGAGCAATGAGGGGTGCCACAATATTTCCATAATTTCGAACAAGCTTGCGATAATATCTTGTTAAACCCATAAAACCACGCAAGATTTTGATAGTCTTGGGGAATTTCCAATCTTGAATTGCTTCAATCTTCTTAGGATCCACCTAGACACCAGCCTTTCCAACAATATGAACCAAGTACTCGACTTCTGAGGCACCAAAGGCACATTTATAGTGTTTGAGGAAAATTTGGTGTTGAGAGAGTAGATGGAGAACTTGATCCACATGGACAAGATGTGATTTCCAAGTTTTCCTACAGATGAGAATATCATCAAAGAAAACTATAAAAAAATGATGGAGAAAAGGACAAAAGACATGATTCATGAGGCTTTGGAAGGTGGAGGGGGAATTACACAAGCCAAAAGGCATGACAAGAACTCATAGTGACCCTCATGAGTTCGAAAGGAAATCTTGGGGATTCCAACTTCTTTCATACGTATCTCATGGCAGCCAAAACGCAAATCAACCTTAGTGAAGTATTGATCCCTAGTCAACTCATCCAAGAGATCATCAATGACAAGAATGGGAAACTTTTCATTGATGGTGAGTTTATTGAGGGCATGAAAGTCAGGACACATGTGTCAAGTACCTTCTTTATTGAGTACCATGACCATAGGAGAATAATAAGGGCTGGTACTAGGGTGGATAACACCTGCTTGGAGAAATTCCTGCACTATTTTCTCAATTTCATTCTTTTGGGAAAATGGATGACGATAAGGGAGAACATTGGGAAGAAGACTGTCAAGAACAAGGGGGATGGAATCATCATAAACACTAAGAGAAGGTGGAAGTCCCCGAGGAGTGGAAAAAATAGCTTGATGTTTGGAGAGGATAGCTTGGAGGTCAGGATGCACAGAAGGTGTCTCACCCGCTTGAATGGAATGGAGTTGAGAAATAATACCGGAGTGGCCTTTATTGAGAAGATTTTCCATGCAATGGGAACTGATGATCTCTGGAGAAAAAATTGTGAGACCTTGGAATTGATACCTTTGTCCCTCCTATTGGAATTGCATGGTTAATTCCTTAAAATATATAAGAATGGGACCCAAAGAGTGTAACAATTAAGCACCTAACACAATGTCACAACCACCCATGTCAATGGAAAACATATGAGATTTCAAGTGGTAATGTCCAATTTGAAGACGTACATTTTCACAATGCCCACCACATTTCATGGGCCCACCATTGGCTATCATGATTTGAAAATTTTTGACAGCACGAATATAGCAATTGGTTTCCTGGGCAATGTGACAATGAATAAAATTGTGGATGCTACCACTGTCAATAAGGATGATCACTTTCCTATGATTAATATAGCCAATGATCTTGAGGGTTTGTGGAGAAGAGAAGTCAATGAGGGCATGCAAGGAAATGAATGGGTCATCGAGCTCCTGGGTAGCATCAGGAAGGGAAGTATCTTCAACAAGGGGATTTGTCACATCTTCTTTAGGAACATCTTTGAAATGGCCATAAAAAAAAATTGTTCCTTACACTTGTGCCTCGAAAAATATTTTTCATCACAATTATAAAAAAGACCCTTCATTTGGTGTTCATCCATTTGAGCCCTAGTTAATTTCTAGACCTTGAGGGGAGTGGAAGGGGGGTTAGGATTTATGGGTCGAGGGAGAGGAACAAAAGAGGGATTTTTGTTCTGGGAAAAAACAACTTGTTGGGCTTCTTTGGCACGTTTAGTAGCTTCCAACCAAGTCTGAGGGCGAGCCATGAGAACCTCGGATCAGATTTCATACTTTAGGCCATTGATAAATCATTTGTAGAAGAACGCATATGACACTCCCTTGATTAGAAAGGCCAAATGTTCAAAAGAAGATATAAATTCTTCCACTATGCTTGATTGTTTCAACTTGGTCAAATGCTCAAGATAGTGGGTATCAATGTCAAAGCAGTCATAGATCTCTGCAACAAACCGAGTCCATCCAATATACCCCTGGCATGATTTTTTATTCTATTTCCACTATTTCCATCATTCAGGATCTATATAGAGGACAACATAGCGAAATTTTTCCAACTCATCAGTAATACCATGCAGAGAAAAATAATGCTCCATTTGAGTGACCCAATGCGTGGGATCGGAGCCATCAAATTTATTGACCTCAACGTGGGGAATATGGGGGTCACGATGAAAGGATTTGGATTGAAAATGTAGAGAATGAGAGAAATCAACAGCATCTAGTTGGTCTGAGGATGAAGGACCCGGAGTGTGGTTGAACAACTGGTTGATAGTAGACTGGAGGGTGTTAAATTGGTTCATGAATTTGGCCTCCATGGTGTCAAATTTCTGTTGGACTTGGGTCTCAAATTGTGCAAAGTGGGAATTGGTAGAGCCAATCTCAGATGTCACTTGTTGGATGGATTCCTTTGCTTGATTGATGGAAGCTTGCAGTTCTTGGTTTTGAGTGTTGGCCATTTGGAGAGGGGGAGTACAGGTAAGGGAAAATGGGTGGGTGGGACCATAGAAAAGGACTTATAAGTGATAGGTACCATTATGATCAAGGTGCGAAGGGGAATATAATGGGATAGGAAAAAAAATAGGGAAGATGGGAAGGGGTCAGGTCCACTAAAAAAACAAAAAGGCTTAAAAATGAAAGGTACGACTATGATCAGGGAAAAAAGGGGAATCCAATGGGATAGATCCCAAATAAGTGTGCTATCGAGACCACTATACTTTTTTTTTTTACTCCTGCAGAGTTATACTCCGAGTTGAAGAATACCGCAATGTTGAAATGCCCAAATTCTTAACAGGAAGAAATATGTAGTAATTTTGCAACCAAAATGCAGGAGGCACAGTTGCACGGTAATAGGACTTGTCTGTTTTGTTTCAGTTTCCTTCCCAAGGGTTAGGGTATTCAAGGGTTCTACAGACAAGGGTTTTCTTTGTGTTATAGCTCTCTAATATACGTATGGGGTCCAACGGTATTACTCGGCCCAATATCTCAGGGCACCAACTAAGGAGGCTAGACCGTTGCCTTAGTTGTACTACCCAACTACCCAGGAACTAGAGAGTATTATTGGGCGAAGGCCCAGTTTTGGGAAAAAAGGCTAGTTTTTGAGAGAAAATCATGAAGTGGAAAGAAAAGAAAGCTGGAAGGAAAACAAGTAGATTTGAAGGAAGCATGTTTGGCGCACATGCAAGGGAGGCCTAACTAAATTAGGGTTAATATTTTTGCATGATATTGTAATGGTTGATAAGCCAAGAGTATGTATAGGTAGCACCTATGAGGTCTAGGAGGGGGATACGGAGGGAGACCAAGAGAGGGAGAGAAATGTGAGAAAGGATAGAACTGTATCCTTTTGTAAGATGGTGAGCTAGAGAAGAGTCGAGCAACTCTATCCCGAGGGTTGGATCATAGGTTTAGGGGCCTGGTGTGATCTAGTTAGCCTCACAGGGATCAAGAAGCTTGCGAAGATTGTAATATCCAAGATTGTAATAGCGCGCGGCACAATATATTTTTGAGACATAATAAAAGACTTGAGAGCCAAATCTTTGTGGACGTAACCTAGGAGGGGGTGAACCATGGTAGAACTAGTGTTATGTGACTGAATGTTATGCATTTCCATTGTTGTTAATGATTAAGTGATTGATAATTAATTGAAGGAACTAGTTAGATATGATATTTCGCATGCATGAGTAAGAACGACCGGTTAATTAAAATGATTAGATTAAATAAATGAAGATCGCAAGGTACAACAATAGATCCCCACTCATTCCTAGGTTGCAATCATATGAGCATTGTATCCACCCATAGAAATATCTCGAGTGAGACTGTGCAGTGCCCCTTGTGTACTGCATTGCATTCTGGTTTATCAGGAGGGTCGATCATTTTAGAGGGATTTTGTTGGGATCTTGTTAAACTTGAACCTAGGTCAACGTATGACAGTAGGGTAAGATCATAGTAGATAAAATAGTTTAGAACTAAAAAATGGTTGTGTTGTCGGTTGGAATAGAATGGGATTGAGTGATTAAGATCTGTTGAAGAAGTGTAAAGAGAATATCAGATCTGGCAACAAAAACATGAGAATATAAAAGGGGATATTGAGACTGTGGAGCCCAACGAAGGCAGAGATTGAGATCTGGTTGAAAATAAAGGAACTGAAGTTTGCACAAAAATATAACAGAAACCCAAACTTAACACCACGTAAATACTTGTACAAATATGTATTCAACAACTTGCATGAAGTATTTTTTTGTGATTTACCTCATGTGTTGCAGGAGTGTATATTGCAGTTGAAAGAAAACCACCCTACAAAACAGATCATATAGATAGAGTGGAATTCTATAGAGATCACACAGTTACAACAAGTTGAAAATAAATTTATGTGCGTAGTAGATTTCTGTTTAGACAACATTGTTGCAGTATTCATCTCAGAGTTTGCAGTAGATATTGCAAAGTTTTACAATGTAGCAGAGCAAGAGTTCCTGAAGGGACCTTGAGGTAGGTACATCAGATCATTTTATACTTCCATTAAGATATTACTATATAACAAGGGTGTAATGACAATGGCCTCAGAAAACTAAACTTACCTACGTCATGGGGGAAGGGGGGAAGCACTGACAAGAGACGGAAAATGGAGGAAGAAAGGGATAGAGGAAATAAGGAGGAGGACTTGGATCCAATAGTGATGGAGGAAGACCAGATCAAGCAGATCATGGCAACAATTGGAAGAACGCGCAGTAGAGTACCCTACCAATACAATATGAACAACAAGAAGATAGTCATAGATGTGAGGGAAGGCTTGGCAAGTGATGAAAAAGAGGAGGATCTTCGAGTTGTGGAGCAGATTGATGAAAACCTGTGCACAACATATGAAAGGAAGAAAAAAGGTCCAAGAATAGGAATAAAAGGCAACATTCCTATCGATATTAGTGTTAGTGTGGAACCGGCCATAAACGCATGTGCGACTAATACACCAATAATAACACCACCATTTAGACAACCAAATTTTAGAAGGAAGATAGAAGGAAGTACATCTAGTCAAGGAGAAACAACTGGAGGAGCCAGTTCAGGAAGTGGTAGCCAAGTATCTAACTCTACTGGAGGTAGTAGTTTAGCATTCAGGATGGTAGGACATGATCCCACCATCAGATTACCATAATTCAAGGGAGAGGCATTGGAGGACCATGAGAAGCACTTGTTCATTTATGAAAATATATGGGAAGCAAAAAACAATCACGGATGAGGACACTAAACTTGCGCAGTTAGCCATCACACTAAGAGACCGCGCATTGGATTAGTACATGAGCTTATCCACAAACATTCCTCCAGGGACAACCAGAATGATTATGGATATCAATGAACTATTGATAAATGAATTCCATAAGCCTATCTTAGAGGATCAATACATTAATGATATGATAGAGATCAGAAAGAAACCAGGAGAATCTGTGTGGGATATTAACCAAAGATTCAAACAATTGAAGGGAAAGATAAAGTATGTCATGATAGAATGCAACATAGGCATTTGTTTGTCAACTCAATGCTACCACATTTGAAATTCCCTTTGAGACAGAAGAAGTTTCAAACGCAGGCCGAGGCTCTGCAAGAAACCCTACAATTGGAAGAGAACCGATATCAGAAGATAGATCCATCTGTAGAGGAGATGAAGGAGGATATAAAGAAATTAAAATTTCAACTAAACAAGAACAAGGGTAAGGACAAAAGAGAAGTTGTTTGGTGTACCACATGTAGGACACAAGGACACCACAAGAACGAATTCCCAACATTCGCACAATACATGGAAACAGGACTGCCAAACCCTTTTCCATCAGTAGGACTATGGTGTGATATCTGTAAGACACAGGGGAATGATCCATATCACTTTCCAATGAAGAATAAATACCAAACAATGCTTAAGAGTTCATATTGCAACTTTTTCAAGTTAGTAGGCCATGATGACAAAGATTGTTGGACAATGGAGTTGATGATAGAATGAACATTAGATACCTATAGGGTGCAGGAAGAGATGATAACAGGGAAAGTTGCACCACAATTTAACCATGAACCAACCCCATATAACATTGTGCCACAACAATATAACACTACGCAACCATAGTACAATACCGCACATCCATGGTATAATCATGTGCAGTATAACCAGGCGCCCTAATACAATGCACCGCGAGGATATTGAGTTGGCTACAGAGGTGGAGGGCGAGGAAGAGGAAGCTTTAGAAGAGGCAGAGGATTGGTGGTCTGTCATAACTATCAACAAATAGGACAGTATGCAAGAGAATTTCCACTTCCACCTACGACATGTATGTATTGTCGCGCATTAGATCATGACATAGAAGACTGTCTAACATTATTGGGGAAGATCCAAGAAAAGAGAAATTAGAAAAAATAGAATGTTTAGTGGATATATGCAGAAGCAAGGGAGGATGGAATAAATATCAACACAGTTATGTGTGGAGGATCTAAGACAGGAAATGATGTGGTAAGACAAGATCCAACACAACACCAATGGGTGAAGAAGAATTCCAAACCACAGAAGCAGTTTGATGCGCAAAATGAAAAGGGGATATTCATGCAATCCAGACAATAATTATTGAATCCATACATTTCATCTACATCAACTTCGTAGCATACTTAGGACGGACCAACATATGAGATGTATTCATGAATGGATCATACTAATGAAGTGCAACCTCTAGGAAAAGTAAGTACCATAAAGGATTTTCTACAATACTGTGTTAAGCTATTAAATGACCAATCATATGTTAACATTTTGAAAAATATACTAGAAATATGTAACTCAAAGTTAGAAGGAAAACTAGAATAGAAAACAGTCAATCACCTGCATACAAGAAGGAGGACAAGCGTGTAATTTAGATTAAATGCTAACATTGAAGATTTCAATATGGGGGACATCATACTAGATTTAGGCTCTGAGGTGAATGTTTTACCCAAGAAGACATGGAAATGTATGGGAGAGCCCACATTAGGATATTCACCAGTTCATTTGAAATTAGAAAATCAACACATAGTTCTACCAATTGGAAGGTTAAAGGGTGTGACAGTAGATCTATACGAAGTACGCACCAAGACAGACTTCGAAATAACAGAAATAGTGGATGGCACAACACCTTATCCAAAATTGCTTGGCCTGGGTTGGGAATTTGATAATCATGCCATAATAAATTTGAATATGAGGAAGATGAAATTTGTTTCAGGAGAGTATAGAGTCATTGCGCCATTAGATCCATCAGAAGGAGAAAGGTTTGTAGAACCCACTTGCTTAGACCTAGAGGAAATTAACTAGTTGTACATAACCACCACATGAGAAGAAGACTATGTGAATCCAACTGTAGATGGGGTACACAGTTGGAGAAGTATCATGTCATGTGCATCAGACTCAGATACAGGGTTAGAAAATTGGTAGCAGAGATTACATGAAGTCTTCATAAGAATATGCGCAACAATAGACCGCGCAGTAGATGGGTAGGTACAGAGATAAGAGAACCTCCTAGCTTTCATGGGGTGAAAAACTTATAAGAATTCCTAACAAGATATGAATATGAAGTGTTACCAAACCAAAGGCTCTTATCTCTAGACATAGCACTCAAGGAATCACCTGCAAGATGGTGGGGTGTGCACAAAGAGACCATTAGGGACTCATACCAATGCAAAAGATTACTATGCATTAGGTTTGGTGCAGAGAAGAAGAGCATATTGATGCAGAGATATGATGGACAAGGGTCACCTATAGAACACTTGGATAATTGCTTAACATTATGGATGATGACACCACCAATATAATGGCCTCGTCACTTTATTCATACACTAAAAGGAATCCCAGAAAATTGGACCAGGAACTGTGTAGAGGAACTGCATAATGGACAGTGTTACAACAGAGCTTTACAATTACTTTCTCATTTGAACATGATAACCCCAACATAGATTCAACACTCAAACAAATTAGAGGGGTGATATCCATTAAGGAACCACAAGTTGAACTTATGACAAAAGATCAACAACAAAATAGACAAATAGTGAAAGAATTATTTCCATGCTACCATGTGCAGGAAGAAGCACCAGATGAAGAAGACCCGTGCAACATTCAGATTATAGAATATGAAGGTGAAAGAGAGGTGGAAGTCCCACCTATGGAATCAGAAATTTTTGTTGTGCTAATCAAGGTGAATAAGTTTAATATTGGGACAATTGAAAATCCAAAAATGGCCAGCATTGGAGACTACTGGGATGAGCAAATAGTAGAAAGAATAACAGATTTATTGTGTGAGTACAATGAATTGTTCCCAACCTTTACAGAAATGAAAGGCATAGAAGGAGAGCTCGGAGAGACAAAGATACCTCTCAAATATGAGGCTAGATCATTCATACAATGACCATATAAACTGAACCCAATATATCAACAAAAAGTAAAAGAAGAAATTGAGAGGATGTTGGAGGCTAGAATCATAGAACCAATGGAGGAATCTGAATGGGTAAGCCCTATGGTAGTTCAGGAGAAGAATTAGGGAGGGATAAGGATATGTGTCGACTTGAGGAAGTTTAATGATGCTTTCCTTCATGACCCTTTCCCTACCTCATTCACAGATGAGGTATTGGAGAATGTAGGAGGCCAAGAAGCATACTCATTCATAGATGGACTCTCATGTTACCATCAAATAAAGATATCCCCAGAAGACAGCTACATGACCACTTTTTCCATAGAATCAAGATCCTACTAGTACACATTCATGCCTTTTGGGATAATGAATGCACCAGCTATATTCTCAAGAGTAGTCATAGCTGCTTTTAAATAATTCATCCATCAGTTTTTAGAAGTATACCTGGATGATTGGACAAAATACAGTCTATTAAAGGACCATGTAGAGGTGTTAAGGATGATGTTAGCAATATGCAGGCAGTGTCTAATATCACTAAATATCAATAATTATATCTTTGGGGCACTTTTTGGGATACTATTGGGCCATATAATGTGCAAACAAGGCTTGCTAGTAGATCCTGCCAAGATTGCAGTGATTGTTAATCTACCATCACCAAAGTCAGTATACCAATTGGGAGAAACATTGGGACACATAGGATACTACAGGAAATTCATAAAAGGATATGCTTAGATCACTCCACCAATGGAGAAACTATTAAGGAAAGATAGCAAATTTCAGTGGAATGAGGATTGTCAGCGAGGAGGACACTCTAAAAGAGAATATGGTAACAACACCAATACTAGTATTCCCAAATTGGGAAAATACATTTCACGTGCATGTAGATGCATCATCTATAGAACTTGGTGTTATTCTGGCGTAGCCAGGAATAGGGGAGTTAGACCATCCAATAGCATTTGCTAGAAGAAAATTGTCAGAGTCAGAGCAGAATTACAATACCACATAAATAGAAGGCCTAGCTATGGTCTATGCACTCCAAAAGTTCATACATTAATTTCTGGGAAAAAATTTCAAGACGTTTATAGATCATTCATCCCTCAAATACCTAGTCAATAAACCAGTGTTGGGGGGGAGGATGTGTAGATGGTTACTTTTGTTCCAGGAATTTGACTTTGAAGTAATAGTCAAGACGGGTAATTTGAATGCAGGAACTTATCAAATATCAAGGATCACTAATGGAGAAGAACATACGAACTTAGAGGGAAAATTCCATGATGCACGATCATTTTTAGTCCAAGTAGTTGATGAATACTTTTCTAGCATCATTCAATACTTGAGTACAAGGACTGGGCCACAAGAATTCAACACTGCACAGAAGAAAAATCTGGTAGTTCGAGCTACATACTATCAATTTATTGCAAGACACTTATATAAGATGGGTACATATAGCATCTTGAGAAGATGTGTATTAGAATGTGAAAGACCTAGGATTTTAGTAGAGGCCCATGAGGGAATAATAGGAGGACATTATGGAGGAAAAGCTACTACGCAGAAGGTTTTGTGTGAAAGACTATGGTGGTCGACTGTTCACAGAGATGCAAAGGACTACTACCAGAGATGTGATGTATGTCAGAGGGTTGGTAAACCTAATAAACGAGATGATATGCCCATAAGACCACAAGCAACCTTGCAATTATTTGAAAAATGAGCAATAGACTTTGTAGGACCAATTAACCCACCAGCAAAGAGGTCAGGAGAAAGGTATATCATTACTGCAACAAAGTATATAAAGATATGGGTAGAGGCAGCACCAGTAAAAGATTACAGTGCAGAGACAACACCGCACTTCCTCTTTGAGAAAGTGTTGGAGGTAGGCCAAAGGCCAAAGTAGAAAAGCAAGGCATTTTTGGGGAAAGAAATCATTCATGAGGAAAGCGACAGCTCGAAGGAAGCACAGCATGCACGCATGCAAGGAAGGCAACAGATGGAAGGAAGAACAACACAGACGCATGGGAGGAAGACCTAATGACAATATGGTTACCGCACTTCCTCTTTGAGAAAGTGTTGGAGGTAGGACAAAGGCCAAAGTAGAAAAGCAAGGCATTTTTTGGGAAAGAAAGCATGCATGAGGAAAGTGACAGCTGGAAGGAAGCACAACATGCACACATGCAAGGAAGGAACCAGATGGAAGGAAGAACAACATGCACGCATGGGAGGAAGACCTAACGATGGTATGGTTAGGTTTTTGGTAAGGTATTGTAATGGATGAAGAGCCATAAATGTATAAATATAGATATTGAGGTATTATAGAGGGTTCAGGTTTGGGTTGTTGTTATTGAATTATTGTTGCTATAGTAGTTACACATGCGTTGATGCGATATGTAAGGGTTTTTTCTATATGAACTATTTTGTATAAGATGTTGAGCTTAAGCTATTGAGCGAGAGGGAAATTGAGGGAGGTTAGATATTGAGGGTTATATCGCAGGCTAGGGATCCTGGTGCAATATAGTCCACCTCACACAGATCTTACTCGACTGTGGAGGATTGTAAAGCATGCAGCGTTGTAGATACGAAAATACCATAATAAAAGAGCCAAGAGCCAAATATTTGTGAGCGTAGCCCAGGAGGGGCTGAACCATGGTAAAATTTGTGTTATGTGATGAATGCATGCATATATTTATCGTCGTCAGTAGTTATTATTATGCTGAATGAATGGGTTATTATATTGCTTGTTTAAATATTGTTGCGATATTGAGGGAATAAACTACTAGATTTACTGCATAATCATGGATAACATTATGTTTCATTTATAGGTGATAATAATGGTTCAATGGTTAGCTCTTATATCTCATACTCAATCCTAGGTTGTAAACACTTGAGTCTTACAACCACCCATTAAAGCTATCTTAGGTGAGACTGTGCAACGCATTCTGTGTGTTATGTTTCCTTCTGGTTCACTAGGAGGGACGATAGTTTTAGAGGCTTTGTTGGAAACCTGAAAGAGATGAACCCTGGGTCAAAATAAACTCAGACAGTATAGGAGAGAAGTAACCGACAAATGGTTCTATTTTCATTGATAGGAACAAGAGAGGGTTGAGTAGATGAGATAATTTGACCAAGAAAAGAGTGAAGAAAAGAATAAAGCAATGAGCCAATAGAAGGGGATGTTGAGACCATGGAATCCCACAAAAGAAGAGATGGAAATCTAGTTGAGAACAAAAGAGATAGAGTTTTCACAGAAAGACAATAGAAACCCTAGGGTAAAACCCCGTTATCTAGAGAGATACGTGTTTACTGATTTGCATGAAGTCTTTTTCTGCGATTTTCCACACGTATTGTAGGAGTGGATACTAAGGTTAAAGGATAACCATGCAACAAACTGGATTAGAGAGCTAGAGTGGAACCCAGTATAGATTAAGAAACATTAGCAGGTGAACAAAAAATTCACACACACAGTAGACTTTTGGCTTGATAGTATTGTGGTAGGTTTTATAACAGAGTTTGTAGTAGACACAGCGAAGTCGTACAGCACAACAGAGCAAGATTTTTTATGAGGACCCCGAGGAAGGTACATTTGATCAGTGTATAATTCTATTAAGATATTGCTATATAAAAAAGGTGTAATGACAAAGGAGTCAGACAACTAAACTTCCTTGCATGCATGGGGGAAGGGGGGAAGCACTGATAGAAAGAGGAGAAATGGAAGGAGGAAATGATAAGGGAAAGAAGGAGGAACCCTTGGACCTGATCATGATGGATGATGACCAGATCAAGAAGATCATGGCGATAGCTGGAAAGAAACATAGCGGAGTACCCTACCATTACAAGGTGAACACCAAGAAGAGAGTCGTAGCCATGAGGGAAGGCTTGGTGAGTGATGAGGAATAGGTAGAGGATCTCCAAGATATGGAGCAGATTGAGGAAATCCTATGCACAACATATGAGAGGAAGATGAGAGGTCTAAGAACAGGAAGATAAGGTAGCCATCTTATCCATATTAATGTCAGTGTGGAAACCATAAACCCATGTGTGACTAATACACCAAAGAGAACACCATCGTTTAGACAACCAAAGTTCAGAAGCAGTCAGACAGTAGGAAGTACATCTACACAAGGAAAAACAACTGGAGGAGCCAGTTTAGGTCACACTAGTCAAGTATCTACACCGCGCAGAGGTAGTAGTTTAGCATTCAAAATGGCAGAACACAATCCCACCATCAGGTTACCAAAATTTTGAGGAGAAGCATCAGAAGACTCTGAGAAACACTTGTTCATTTGTGCAAAGATCTAGGAAGCAAAACATATCATTGATGAAGATATCAAACTTGCGCAACTATCTATTACACTGAGAGACCAAGAACTAGAATGGTACATGAGTTTAGATGAAAACAATGCTCTTGGGATGACAAGGACACTGGAAGAAATTAAGAATTTACTGATAAATGAGTTCCAAAATCCGAGCTCAGAGGATCAGTACATGAATTAGATGATCGAAATAAGACAGAAACCAAGAGATTATCTATGGGAGTTGATCAGAGATTCATCAACTCACTGTTCCCACACTTAAAATACCCTTTGTGACAACAGAAGTTCCAAACGTAGGCAGAGGCTTTGCAGGAATCCCTACAACTAGAATAAAATCAGTATCAGCAGACAGACCCAGCTATGGAATAACTGAAGGAGGACTTGAAGAACTTAAAATTTTATCTGAACCAAAATAAGAACAAGGACAAATGAGAAGTTGTTTGGTGTACTACATGCAGGACAAAAGGACACCACAAGAATGGATGTCCAACATTTGCACAATATATGGCAACAGGAATGCCAAATCCATTACCAACAGGAGGACTATGGTGCGAAATCTACAAGAAACCGGGTCACGACCCTTATTATTGCATGATGATGCAGAAATACTGGACAGTCTTGAAGAGCTCATATTGCACCTTTTGCAAGTCAGTGGGCCACGATGACAAAGATTGTAGAATTATGGATTTGATGCGAGAAAGGACATCAGACACATATAGAGTGTAGGAAGAAATGATGACTGGGCAAGTCGCACCACATTTTAATCAAGTTCCAGCTCCATACAACACTGCACAGTAACAGTATAATATTGTGTAGCAACCTTACAATAACACACAACTATAGTACAACACGGCACAGCCTCAGTACAATACTACATAGTATAATCAGGTGCCTCAGTATAATGCATTGAGAGGATATCGAGCAAACTACAGAGGTGGAGGACGAGCCCAAGGAGGTTTCTGACAAGGTAGAGTACCAACGGTTTGTCACAATTACCAACAATTGGGACATTATGTAAGGGAATGTCCACTTCCACCAGCCACTTGTATGTATTATCATGCATCAGACCATGATATAGAGTAATTTATGACACTACTAGTAAAGATCCAGGAAAAGATGAACGAGAACAACTAGAATGTTCGTTGGATTTCCACCGAAGTAAGGGATGAATGATGAAACATCAATATAGTTACTCATGGAGGAGCTAAAACAGGCGACGACGTTGTTCGACAAGAACCAACACAAAACCAGTGGGTAAAGAATAATGATGAACCTAGGAAGAAGTTCAACGCACAAAAGGAGAAGGAGATATTTAAATAAGCCAGACAAGAATTTCAGAAGGAAGACATGGTGTCGACTTCAACTACACAACAAAACAAGGAAGTACCAGAGTATGAGATGCCTCCATTATTGGATCATACCAACGAAATGAAACCCATGGGACAAGTAAGTTCAATCAAAGGATTTTTGAAATCATGTGTTAAAGTATTAAATGATCCATCATCTGTGAAAATATTGCAAAACATACTTGAAAAATGTAGCATCGAGATGGAAGAAAAACTAGAACCAAAAATTGTCAATCACCTACATACAAGGAGAAGAACTAGTAGGGAGTTAAGACTGAATGCCAACATCATAGATTTCAATATGGGAGACATCATACTCAATCTAGGATCTGAAGTTAATGTATTACCAAAGAAGACATGGAAATGCATGGGAGAGCCAACATTAGGATATTCACTTGTTCAATTAAAACTCACAAACCAACACAGAGTCCTACCAATCAGTAGACTGAAAGGAGTGACAGTAGACTTAGATGGAGTGTGCACTAAAGTAGATTTTGAAGTCATTGAAATAATGGATTACACAACACCTTATCCAGCATTGCTTGGTCTGGATTGGGCATTTGAAAACCAGGCCATAATCAACTTGAAGACCAAGAAAATGACATTTGAGTCAGGTGAATATAGGGTCATCGCGCCATTAGACCCATCAGAAGGGGAGAGGTTTGTAGAACCAACTTGCATAGACTTAGAGGAAATAGGCCAGTTGTACAAAACAACTGCATGCAATGAGGATTATGTAAATCTAACTGCAGATAGGATACTCAGTTGGCAGAGCATTACTTCATGTGAAACAGACTCAGAAACCAGTTTAAAGAACTGAAAACAAAGGCTAAACAAAGTATCCACAAGAAGATGTGCACAAATAGACCGCATAGTAAGATGGGTCAGCACAGAAATCAAGGAACCAACCAGTTTCCATGGAATAAACGATTTGGAAACATTCTTGAAATAGTATGAAGACAATGTTATAGAATCAGAGACTTTTATCACTTGATCTAGCACTCAAGGCCACACCCGCAAGATGGTGGAGCGTGCACAAAGAGACAATCACAGATTGGTACCAATGTAAGCAGTTACTGTGCATAAGGTTCGGCATAGAACAACAAACAACAAAAATATGATGGACAAGGGGCACCAACAGAACACTTGGAGAAGTGTAGAACATTGTGGAAATTGACACCCCCATAAGAATGACCTCATTATTTCATACACACCCTAGAAGGCATACCAATGAACTGGTATATAGACCAAGAATTGCACAAAGGAACTATGACCTAGATGAAATTGCAAAAAACGTTTACAGTCACTTTCTCATTCAAGAATGAGAACCCCAACACAGATTTCATGCTTAAACATATAAGAGGAGTGATAGTCATCAAAGCAACATAAGTAGAATTGATCACAGAAGAATAACAACGGAAAAAATAAATAGTCAAGGAACTATTGTCATGTTACCACGTACAAGAAGAAGCACCAGATGAAGATGATTCACGCGATACTCAGATTGAAGAAGTAGAAGGTGAAAGAGATGTGGAAGGCCCACCCATAGAATCAAAATTCATTTTCGGGTTGATCAAAGTAAATAAATTCAATATTGGGACAATTGAGTAGCCAAAAATGGCCAGCATTGGAGACTACTAGGATGAGTAGACGGTAGAAAGCATAACAGAGTTACTGCACAAGTACAACGACTCGTTTCTTACAACATTTATAGAGATGAAGGGCATATCTAGAGAACTAGGAGAAATGAAGATACCACTCAGACTGGAAGCGAGATCGATCAGACAATGACCGTATAGACTAAATGCAATATATAAGTAGAAATTCAAAGATGATATCGATAGGATGCTTGAAGCAGGCATCATAGAACCAATTGAAGAATTAGAATGGATAATCCCAATGGTAGGGACAAGAAAAAAGGAGGGATCAGGATATGCGTCGACTTGAGGAAGTTGAACAATGTCTGCCTACATGACCCATTTCCTACACCGTTCACAGACGAAGTATTAGAAAACGTAGGTGGACATGAATCTTACTCATTTACTGATGGATTCTCAGGCTACCATTAGATCAAGATAGCATAAGAAGACAGATACAACACCACGTTTGCGACAGAATGGGGATCTTACCAATACACAGTCATGTCGTTTGGACTGAATAATGCACCAACAATTTTTTCCAGAGTAGTCATTGTTGCATTTAACGAATTCATCCATCAGTTCCTAGAAGTATACTTGGACGATTGGATAGTTTACAGTTTGTTGAAAGATCATGAATAAGTCTTACGCCTAATGTTAGAAAGATGCAGACAGTGCCAGATATCACTGACCATAAAGAAAATCATATTTGGAACACTGTTTTGGATACTATTGAGCCACATAGTATGTAAATAGGGTTTATTAGTAGATCCTGCAAAGATTGCAGTAATTGTTAACTTACAACCACCAAAAATAGTTCGTCAGTTAAGAACAATGTTGGGACACACAGGATACTATAGGAAATTTATTAAAGGATATGCGCAGATTACTGCTCCAATGGAAAAGTTGTTAAGAAAGGACACAAAGTTCTAGTGGAACAATGAGTGTCAACACGGTCTGGACACTCTAAAGGAAAAGATGGTTACCGTGCCGATATTAGTATTTATAGACTGGGAGAAGACATTCCACGTGCATGTAGATGCAGCAACCATATCACTTGGAGCTATCTTGACATAGCCAGGAGCAGGATACTTGGATCACTCGATAGTGTTTGCGAGCATAAAGCTATCCGACTCAGAACAAAACTATAACACGACAGAAAGAGAAGGCCTAGCTATGGTTTATGCACTGCAGAAATTCAAACATTACTTACTGGGAAAACATTTTAAGATGTTCATAGATCACTCATCCATGAAATCTGTCGTTGGTTACTACTATTTCAAGAATTTGACTTTAAAGTAATAGTCAAGCCAGGAAAATTAAATGCAAGACTTGACCACCTATCAAGAGTCACCAATGGAGAAGAACCTACAAATTTAGAGGACAACTTTCTATATGCACAGTTATTTTCAGTAAAGATCATTGATGAACACTTTGCAGATATCATTCAGTACTTGATCACAGGTACTGCACCACAAGAATATATCATCGCGCAAAAGAAAAACCTGGTAGTCCACGATGCTGGCTATCAACTAATTGCAGGACACCTATACAAAATGGGCACATATAGCATCTTGTGAAGGTACGTGTTATAGTATGAAATACCAAGAGTTCTAGCAGAAGATCATGAAGGAATAGCAGGAGGAGAGAATTATGCAAGTAAATCTACCATGCAAAAGGTATTACGCACATGACTATGGTGGCCAATGATTTACATAGACTCGAAGGAGTACTGTGAAATATGTGACGTCTTTCAAAGGGTAGGCAAACCCAACAGAAGAGACGAGATTCCATTATGACCAAAAGTAACATTACATGCATTCGACAAGTGGGAAATCGACTTCATGGGACCAATCAACCCACCATCAAAAATAATAGGATCTAGGTACATTATCATCACGATGGAATACCTAATAAGATGGGAGGAGGCCACACCAGTGATGGATTGCAGCACACTTTTTATTTGAACAATTCATTCCTCGATTTGGGTGTCCAATAATTTTGGTGAGAGACCAAGGCACACACTTCATAAACAACACCATCAGTGTGATGACTAAAGAGTTTGAATTCCATCACCAGAAGAGCACACCATACCACCCATAGGAAAATGGCACAATGGAATCATTTAACAAAATCCTAGAGAATGCACTGACAAAGATTTGTAATGTCAACAGGGACGACTGGGACCTCAAAGTACTAGCAATATTATGGGCCTACAGGACTACGTGAAAAAAATTTGACAGGGCACACACCATTTAAACTGTTTTATGGCCAATAAGCAGTGGTTCCATTAGAATATTTAGTACCAAGCTTGAACATAGCTACAATTACACAAATGACAAAATAAGGCACAGTATAGGAGCAACTAAATGAGTTAATCACCATGGAGGAATATCGGATCTTAGTAGGATTCCACCAACAAGTTTAGAAAGCAAGGGACAAATCTTGGCATGATCGACACATAAAGAAGAAAACTTTCAAGGAAGGAGATCTAGTACTAATATATGGCAACAAATCATTTCCAAGGAAGCTAAGAATGCAATGGCTAGGACTATACGAAGTAAAATCTATCATAGATGGAGGAGTTGTATAGTTAAGATACTTATTAGGCACAGAACTCAGAGGGATGATTAATGGGAGATGACTGAAGCTCTACAAGCACAGTCGACCAGCCACCGCGCAGTAAAAATAAATAAATAAATAAAAACAATATATTGAAAAAGAACTGAAAGGAAAGAACCAAAAGGAGCATAGTGTGCCAGAGGTAGAAAGGCTACACGAATTTAGAAACACAAATTCGACGAGGAGAAGCACAACAGTCACATGAAAAGGGAAACAAGTAGGGAAAGGAAAGTTGGCAAAAGCAGGACAACATGACAGCACTAGGAAGAACTAAAGGATGGAAAGAACCGACGGGACGCCACATTAATCGCACCAATTGGAGACAACAAGGCAGAGTAATGGCAAGTAGGAAACCACCGGAGATGCATTGAACCCCCAATTAAGGTGCATTAAACCAATAATGAAGGAAGCATCATCGACAAGCTTCATGGGAAACCCATACAACACATGAATGCGGAAGCAAACAGTCTATTCGTGAAAAAAGAGCAAATAGAGAGTGAAAGAGGTCAAAAATCACAGAGTGAATCCATAGAGGCCACATAGACCATTCGAACCCAACAAATTTTTGATATTCCATGCCATCACACCACCCAAGAAAATAGAAGCAAGCTAGAGTGACAGACCAATGAGAGTTAAAACTGGGTCACAAGGACAGGTGGAAGAAAGTGAACAGTAGCCACTGGAGATCGTCAATGTCAACAAAATCCCATCACTAGACACAGCACTAGTGAACCTAGCACCTATGCTGGAAGAAATCCCATAGCCGGCACCGAAGGGAACGAGTAAGGAGATACCAACAAAAGTACAGGAGCCGCAAAACCAAGAAGAGGAAACCCTGAAGGAGGTACAACCAGAGAACATAGAAGCAACTCCAAAATTCAATGGAAAAACACCGAATCTGACAACAACAGTTGAGCCAAATGATTCTCAAACAACCATTTCATACCACCCAGCAGAAGGGACAGTTGAATATGTCTCAGCTTGGTCGTAATGGTATACGGAGGAACAACCGGAAGCCGCTGGAACTTCAAGCCAGCCACCACTGGCAAATAAAGATAAGATACAAATACCCAGATCACCTCACAAGAAACCTGCAGCAGAGATCATTCTACCGCGCATACCAGAGGGGGTATAGGTAAGACCAAACCTGTTGGGCTATATAGGGAAGCTCAAATACTCTGACCCCGATGTAGCAAATGAAGACAAGTTCCCCAAACTTGTGAAGAGGGTATTCTTACAGACTACATGCATAAATAAGGTTGGGGAACCAATCGATCAGCCACTCCAATGGGAAACTAGGTTGGAGAAAACGGGAATTTTAGGTCTGTTGGACCTACCACATTTTGGCAAAGGTCAACACACAACCTCATGCATCAAATAGTTGTTAGAATTTATGCATGGTGGGGACATATGGTTGGATAAGCTTGTCTCAATAGACGTTGAGCTTATTGTGAAGATAATAGGGTTACCAATTTGGGGTATGGATCTTGCGTAGTTTCTAAATGACAAATCCAGGGAGAAAACACTAGCTGAAGAGATGAAGAAGAAGTACGGTACCGAAAGAGGGACAAGAGGGTTCATCATCAAGAGGATAAACGATGTCGCAACACAAATGGGAGAGAAAATCTTAGCCTATAAGCTACTGTTGGCCCTTGACCAAGTTTTGAGGAACACTTGGTCATATTTGACCATTTTTGGACTTTGACAGCTTGTCAAAGATGGAGCACAACACGAAGCGAAGATCATGGAAGCTAGACCCCTTTCTTGGGTACCTTTTGGGTTTTGGGGGATAATGTAATGGGTATGGGATGTCGGCCCATGGGTTTACCCATGTTTAGGCCTATTTTGTAAAGTATAAATAAGTAGCTAGGCAATGTAAGAGGGGAAATAAGCTAAGTGCTAGTAAAGGCTTTGTGTATATTGTGTGACCAACTTGCAGAGCTGAGTGCAAGTGATGTAAGTGTTGAGTGCAAGGATTGTAAGAAATCTTTGTGATAGATATACTTGGGGAAGGAGGATCTAGCGAGGTGTGCACAGATCTCTTGTCCTATGTGGAGTACAAGTTTGAGCTCTGTGTTGTAACCAGATTGACCAAAGATAATAAAGAAGAAGAATACTTTGTGGATGTAGCCCCAGGGTGGGGGTGAACCATGGTAAACCTGTGTGTTGTTCTCAATGCCTTGACCTAATGTGTTTGTCTCTTCCCATGTGTGGTGATCTGATATGATTATGCTATGTGCTTTGCTACAATATACTTAGATAGATCTACTTTGATTTGTGCTTCTTAGATGTATGGGTGTAGATCTGACATATATGAAAGTGCTAAGTGCTAGACCTATTTTGATGTTGCTAAGTGATAACTTAACCTAGATCTAAGTGAATTTCGCGGTGCTCTGCACCATCTGCGGAGTGCCATGAGGGTTAAATATTGATGAATGATCTATGCTAAAGTGTTTGTTAAGTGTTAGAATCACAGATATGTGTCCCAGCTAAGGTTACAGACACCTGAGTCTTGCAACCACCCCTGCCTCTACCTCGAGTGAGACTTCATCTGCTTCGTACGTGTTGTTGAAAGGGCCGATAGTTAGGGTTTTTTTGGTGCGTTGTTGAAGCGTTGAATCCTGGGTCTACTTATGTGCCAACAAATGGTTTTGTTGTCGGGACCTGAAACTATGATTGTTGGGAACTAAGGAAGAAGAAACTTTGTGAAAAAGGAAGCTCTGTGCGTATATTTGTTTCCCTACTTTTTACTCAACCTATGAAGCTTTGTGCCAGGAATAAGGTTAGATCTGAAGAAAGGAAGATTAGATCCAAAGAAAAGAAGTGAGATCTGAACACTCTGTGCTCTAAGAAAAGTAAAAGTGGAAATTTCTTAAGGAAAGAGGTCAGATCTGCAGAAAAGAGGTAAGATATGTAAGATCTGTGCTCTAATAAAGGTAGGAATAATCAAAAGTTCTTAGATCTAGAATATTTTTTCTCTGTAGAAGTGAGATAAGTGATTTTTTTTTTCTAGAGCATGGATCTAGGTATGTTTGATAGATTCTTTCCTATCTTAAAAACTAGGGAATTAATAGATGAAAGAAAGTTTGATATGAATAGATCTGATAAGTATAATGATCGATATGTTATACCTATGCATAGAAAGAATGTATGGACTAACAAATGGATGCAGGATCCTAGAAACAAATTTTTGCAAGCTAGCCACTATGATCCTAGCACGTAGTACAAGAAGAGTTGGGGATCATTGAAGAGAAAGAGAGGATTAACTCTTTGTTACAGTTGCAGAAGACCAGAACATCTTGCTAAGGAATGCCCTTGGAGAAAACCTAGTTGCCTCTGTTGTAAGGCTATGGACCATGAAGTACTGGATTGCCCTAGAATGATTGCTACACTTGAAAATATGAATATGGAGCAAGCAAACCCTGAAGGAGACCAAGAGACTAAGATTATAGAAGAACCCCAGCAAGAATCAGAGAAAGTATTAATACAGATGAAAAAAACCCTGAAGGAACATAAAGATGTTTGATTACCAGAGATATTCAAAGAAAAGGAGCAAGTCGAAGCAAGAATAGGGGACTTCGACATTGACTGTATTATTGATGAAGAAACACAAGTGAACATTATGCCAGAAAAAACTTGGGAAGCCTGCCAGGATTCCTTCATTGGGAGGAGTAGGACTATTCAATGGAACTCGCCCAGATACCTATGAAAGTCAATGGAACTTCGACAAAAGAAGACTTTGAGATTATCAAATTCATTGAGGACAACGCCCCGTTTACTATGCTACTCAAAAAACCTTGGATTGAAATAGATCAAGCTAGCAAGAAGGAAGAAGAAGAGGTTTTAGAACAACAAAGACAAGAATTAAAATATTTCATGACTAAAAGGATCGCACAGTTAATAAAAGAACAGGAGAACCACTTGAATCCATGTGACACTAGAAGCCCAGATGTCGAGTCCAAAGCTACACAAAAGGCTGAAATTTCTACCCCAGACAAAGAAGAAGTGATATACCTAAACCCTAGGAGAGAATCTCACCAACACGAAGTGACTATGTCCAAAGATTATAAGAATCAAAATGAGAAGAGAATCACCAAGATGAAGCTCACTAGAAAGAAGGATATAAATCTAAGTAAGAAGAAGGATAAGATTGAAAAATTATAGATGATCCCAAAGGGTACCTTGCAGCAAGACACTTTGCAGAATTGGAGCTTTGTCGGGATATTAGAACAATGATATATGCCACTTTGCTGAGGTGAAGTAATATAGTTGTTAGAAGCCAATATAACCATTCGACTATCGCTCCGAACGGGTCCGAAAGAATTTATGGCTTGCCACTAGACTATTAGACCACACCATAACAAACAGAACATAAGTTAATGCAGCCTCATACCCATTGCAAGCAGACCATTGCTAAGTTTCCCTACTTAGTCCATCGCACCACGCACAGACAATACTTTTTTCTACGTAAGAATTTGAGCCCCATTGCACCACGCACCAACAATACTTTTTTCTAAGTAATAATTTGAGCTCGAAACCTAAGATTGCTTCACCCTGTGATCATTTCCTTGTTCCCATATTGTTCATTGTAGTCTCTGAATTCATTTCACACCCGAGCTAGTTGACCCAAGCTTGTATGTCGAACGAGCTCAACACTGCTGAGAAAGTAGTTGAAGAAGTTTTGATTGACTAAATGACTGATAGAGTCATGTCAGAGAGAGGATTATCTACAAGAGTCCAAGCATCATCAATGAGAGGACCCCAGGCCTCCCCTTCCACTTCTCGCGTCGGTCCATCCCAGTCGACCGATGATAAATAGACCAAGCACATGGATGACATCGTAAATGCCAAGATTATCCCACGCATTCTACCTACTTACTTACCACCTCTAAGTGGTGCCATCAACCATGGCAGTGTACCTCATGCCTTCGAGTACACTTTGATCACCGTGTACCTTCTGAAAGGGGTGTGCACAGTTCGTGCTGACCAGGATAAGCTCGCAGCACTAAAATTTAGTGATTTTAACCTTGGAGATCATAAAGTTTACAACATGTTATCCCCGCATAAGTACTTAACCAGGACCAAAGGTAAGAATTCTAAGATTGTCCCACAATCATGGACCCACAACCTTACGCAATCCACAGTACTTAATGTAATGAATATCCCACACTTCAGCAGGCACTAGGAAGTCAACGCATGCATCAAGTTGATGTTGTCCTGCTACCATGGAGGATACTTATGGTTGGACTGCCACATCATTGTGGATCTGACCTTGATCAATCAGATCACAGGCCTTAGTATGCAAGGCCCTGACCCATAGGAGTTTTACTCTAGAAAGACCTCAGACCGAGCACTAGCGCAGAGCATAAAAGAAACTTATGGAGATGTTGAGAAAGGCACACGAGGCTACAAGGTAGCCTCTATCTAGAGTGGCACAGTGCGCCTTTCCTGTCAGCTGATAGCAGGAAAGCAAGTTCGCAAGAACAAACCAACACAAGTGATTGGATTCATAGTTAACCTTGCAGAGAAGTGCGCCGAGGGACTACACATGAACTGGGCACAGTACCTTGTAAACCAACTAGAGCTTGATTGTAGAGAAGCACAAGACCAAGGGTACGAGTTCCACTTTAGTTGGTTTCTCATATTAATCACTTTCATCGCCTGGGAGCTACCAGAAGGTGCCACTTTTCTGGAGATCAAACCCTTCAAACCACTGACTGTGAAGTTCTGTACATTGTGGTACTCTAGGGACATAAACAAGTAGTGGTAGTCCAATGTTGTCTTCCATGCCTATTACAACCAAGTGAAGAATGCAATCCAGTCTACACCGCACCTCACCCCAAACACACTTCATAGGTTTAGACCTTTGATCAAATTTAGCATGGACCACCACTTCACCTATATCACAACGTGTGCTAATGAGCACAAAAAGAGGCTCCAAACATACTACAAGTTGACAGAAGAAGACTTGGAGTGGATTACCAAGGAATGGTTGGTGGACCTCCTTGTTGCAGGGGACCCTACAGAAATGTCTGACGTAGAAAGCCCTAAAGCTATGCTGGATACACATGGACCAAGAAAGACTAAGAAGGATGATGAAGTTCAAGATGTCCATAGCACATCCACGAAGACTACTTCGATATCACCTGTGTAGGGAGGCGATGGTGAAGAACTAGGTGGCACAGAATTTGAGAAAAACAAAGGCAAGGTTACTTTTCCTAGAGAGGAGGAGGATCCCACTAAGAAAAGGAATATTACCCCACCAAATCCCTCATCCCAAAAGAAAAATAAGGCCACCTGGACTACGTTTAAGACTACCCTCACACCGGATGACTTCGACTTCCTAATTGTTGTGTTGAATGATGCTTCACTAGATATCTCAGAGAAGAAAGAAGCGAATCAGGAGGAGGTATTCATCCGAATCAAGGGTGAAATTCAAGAAGTGCAGTAGGCACTCCATACCAACTGAGCAGTTTCTACTGCACCCTTGACAATTGGAATAGTAGGAATAGGCGATGAGCCCACCCAATTATACCAGATCATCAAGAAAGTCGAATCTCTCCTTCGACAAGCTCAAGAAGACATAGTGCAAGCCACCTAGGCTTTGACACAAGTATAGAGTGCACTTGTAGAACAACATAGTAAGGAAGAAACGGGAAAATCTTGCCCTGCAAGAAAAGTGGGATCAGGAAAAAGCACAGTTACAGTAGAGCAAGGACCAGTTGCTAGCAGAGAAACTTGAAGTACAGGAAAGGGTTCACAAAGCACTTCGCTCTGTGACGGTCATAGAAGTGAATATTGAAGAACATGTCCCACAGTAGGTGGCACAACTTGAAGAAGTAATCCAACAACTTTAGCAGTGCATCGTAGATCTAGAACTTTGTACCATGCCTGAGACTCCTCAAGAAATAAGAGATCTAAGGGAGGCAACTACCCGTAGCCCAGTTGGCCGATTAAAAACCTTTGCCTTGGAATGCAAGCAATTGAGCGCTAGAAGCGCCTAGACTTATGAGAACCTCACAGAGAATCCAAAGTTGCATGCATTGGAGGCATAGCTCCAAGAAGAAAAGCAGCATGCAGATACACTATAGGTGTAGTTGAAGGCCTTGACCCCAGTCGAAAGAATGAAGAGGTTTGCAGAACAGCGCATCACCCAACAACAAGTACACACACTGCAAAGTAAAGTGATGGAAGTCTCGCAATGAATTCAACCAATCCAAGAAAAGGCATGCCAACTGTTCACTGAAGTTGAAATCCAGGGAACCAATCTTGAACAGGCTGTCATCACCGCACAAAAATGCCTAGAAGGGAAAATAAATGACACAGTGATCTAAGAGTTCATTGAGAAAGAGTTTGTCACACTGCAGCAGGTCGAAGTAGCTCAATCCAAGATCGAGGCATTTGAGGCGGAATTGATCAGACTAGAGTGACTTGGGACGAGTCACAGGTGAGTGTTGGGGGCCTCTTGACCCTTGACCAAGTTTTGAGGAACGCTTGGTCATATTTGACCGTTTTTGGATCTTGACAGCTTGTCAAAGATGGAGCGCAACGTGAAGTGGATATCGTGGAAGCTAGACCCCTTTCTTGGGTCCTTTTTAGGTTTTGGGGGATAATGTAATGGGTATGGGATGTCGGCCCATGGGTTTACCCATGTTTAGGCCTATTTTGTAAAGTATAAATAAGTAGCTAGGCAATGTAAGAGTGGAAATAAGCTAAGTGCTAGTAAATGCTTTGTGTATACTATGTGACAGACTTGCAGAGATGAGTGCAAGTGTTGTAAGTGCTGAGTGCATGGATTGTAAGAAGGCTCTATGCTAGATCTACTTGGGGAAGGAGGAGCTGGCGAGGTACACATAGATCTCTTGTCCTATGTGGAGTACAAGTTTGAGGTCTGTGTTGTAACCAGATTGACCAAATCTAATAAAGAAGAAGAAGACTTTGTGGACGTAGCCCTAGGGTGGGGGTGAACCACAGTAAACCTGTGTGTTGTGCTCAGTTCCTCGACCTAATGTGTTTGTCTCTTCGCATGTGTGGTGATCTGATATGATTATGCTATGTGATTTTATATGATATACTTAGATAGATATACTTTTCTTTGTGCTTCTTAGATGTATGGGTGTAGATATAACATATATGAAAGTGCTAAGTGCTACACCTATTTTGTTTTTGCTAAGTGCTAACTTAACCTAGATCTAAATGAATGTTGCAGTGCTCTATGCCATCTGCGAAGTTCCATGAGGGTTCAATATTGATGAATGATCTATGCTAAAGTGTTAGAATCACATATATGTGTCCCAGTTAAGGTTGCAGACACCTAAGTCTTGCAACCACCCCTGCCTCTACCTCGGGTGAGACTTCATCTGCTTCGCATGTGTTGTCGAAAGGGTCGGTAGTTAGGGTTTTGTTGGTGTGTTATTGAAGCGTTGAACCCTGGGTTTTCCCCTGTGCCAACAACTACTAATAAAATGTCGCAGTGAGGAATTTCCAGCTAGAGTTGTTGCAGTTGCAACTCAGTGCGCAGAGGGCACCATAGTGAGTTGGGCACCATACCTCTTGAATTTATTCCTGGATGACTGCAAGGATGCGCAACATCTAGGAACAAAGTTTCACTACTCATGGTTAATCACATTGATAGCCTTCATGGGATGGAAAGAGCCAAGGTATGTAGTTTTTTGTACCACACCCAAACCAAATTAGGGAGCGAGATATTTGCTGCTCAGAGCCAGGCTAGAGGCTAGGATCAAAAAGGTGAACGAGTCCATCTTTGAAGGATACCTATGTGACCTGCAAGAAGCCATCTCCAAGATGTGGACAATAACACCAGAGGTCGTCATGCGATATGGGAACATTGCCAACTTTAGGGCCTAATGACATACAATATGGATACAGGTGAAGAAGGATCTTGCTAAGAAGTGGCTACATATGCACTATTGTATCACAAAGGGTGACATCGACATGGTCATTAGCGAATGGGTCGATTAATGGGGGATTCCAGCCATCACCCAGGAATTGCTGAAAAGAACAGTAGAAGAAGAGGCAGGATAGGGAGAAATTCATCTTCCAAAAATCCAAGTGCCCAAGAGATGAAGAATGGGCTAGGGAAAGACAACACATACATACGAAGGGCCAACGAAGATAGAGATCCAGAAGGGGAAAAAGGAGAATACAAAGTCAGCCAAAGAAAAAAAAAATAGTCTGAGGGAGTGCAAGAGACCACAACAAGTCCCAAACCATAGGAAGTAGGGGAAAACAAGAGGCCAACCATGTAGCCAGGAGGCACGTGCAAGAAATCAAAGGCCCAAATAACACCTCCAGAGTATACGATCATGGATGATGATGGGGAGATGATAGCCCGAATGGTCCAGGACTGTCTATCCGAGGACTTCGACCATGTGGCACACCATAGGGATAGGATTTAGGAGGATCTGGAAGACATGCGGTAGTTCCTTAAGCAAATCGGGGAAGGGCAGACAGCCAACAGCAGGGGGACTGAACCATCAGCATTGCAGACATAGGAAAGATTGCAAGAAGAAGAATCATATTGTTGGCCCTTGACCAAGTTATGAGGATCCTTGGTCATGTTTGACCTATTTTTGGGACTTCAACAGGCTATTGAAGGTGGAGTGCAAGTCGAAGTGGAGATCGCGAGATATCGACCCATTTTTAGGGATTTTTGGGTTTTGGGCTTATGTGACGAGTATGGGGATGTCGGCCCATGGGTTTACCCATGTTTAGTCCCTCTTTGTAATGTATAAATAGAGGTCTAGGTGATGTAAGAGAAGGTCAGAGAAAAGGTTTGTGGTGCTATGTTAATTGCAAGCGATGATTGTAAATCCTTTGTGCATATTGTGTGAGATTTTCAAGGCTAAGTGCAAGTGATTGTAAGAGATTGCGAAGAGGCTTTGTGTTGTAACTCAGGGAAGGAGGATCTAGCAGAGTGCCTGTATATATCCTATCCTCTACAGTGTAAGATATCATTGATATGTGCATATAGAAGATTGACAGAAAGAAATAAAGAAGAAGAGTTGGTGGATGTAGCCCCAGGGTGGGGGTGAACCACGTATATCCCATGTTGTGGTTGCTTTGTGTTTTATGGTTGTTCTCTTGTTTATGTGGTTAAATGCTTAGTGCATTGATATATTCTTAGAATAATCTAATATGGTATCTTAGTGATGAATAATGTGAATGAATTCTAGATTTGATCTATGTTGGTATGCTTAGTGTTTGAATCTATTGGATCTGTGTGAATACTACGTTGATCTATTATTAGGGTTTAGTTGCACTATAAAGGTGTTACAATCACATATTTGTATCCCAACTATGGTTGCAAACATCTGATTCCTACAACCACCCCTGCCTCTACTTCGGGTGAGACTTCATCTGCTTTGCAGGTGTTGTCGAAAGGGCTGGTAGTTAGGGTTTTGTTGGTGTGATGTTGTAAGCGTTGAACCCTAGGTCTACCCCTATGCCAACAAATGGTTATGTTGTTGGGACTGAAACTGTGATTGTTGGGAACTACAGAAAAGAGAAATCTATGTGCGTAGATCTGTTGCCCTAGTGCACAGTATTCTACTTGACCTCTGAAGCTCTGTGCCAAGAAGAAAAGTCATATCTGAAGAAAAGAAGATATTAATGCTTTGTGCTCTAATAAAAGCAAAGTAAGAAGTTTTGGTTAAAGAGGTAAGACCTGAAATCTTTGTGCTCTGATAAAAGTAAAGTAAGAATTTTTGGTTAAAGAGGTAAGATCTTAAAGCTTTGTGCTATGATAAAGGTAACAACAGTGAAAAGTTTTAATTGAAAAGGTAAGATAAGTGGAATTTTTTGTTTCAAAAGTATGGATCTAGGTATGTTTGATAAAAAAATTCCTAGCTTGAAAAGTAGGGCATAGTTAGATGAAAGAAGGTTTGATATGAGTAGATATGACAAAAATAGTGAAATATATGTTATTCCTATGCATACAAAGAATGTTTGGACTAACAAATGGATGCAGGATCCTAAAAAGAATTTTTTTCAGGCTAGCTACTATGATCCTAGTGCGCAGTACAGGAAAGGATTGGGATCATTTCAAAGAAAGAGAGGATTAATTCTTTGTTATAGTTGCAGAAGATTGGGACATCTTGCTAAGGAATGCCCTTGTATAATACCTAGTTGTCTTTGTTGTAAAGCTATGAATCATGAATTTTTAGATTTCCCTAGAATGATTGCTAAGCTTGACAAAATGAACATGAGACAAGAAAAACCTGAGGAAGGTCAAGAAATAGAGGCCATGGAAGAACCCCAGAAAGAATCAGAGAATATATTGCTACAAATGAAAAAAAACCTAAATGATCACAAAAATATCAACTTATTAGAGATCTTCAAAGAAAAAGAATGCATAGAAGCAAGAATAGGAGACTTCGACATTGATTGTGTTCTGGATGAAGAAACATAGGTAAATAGCATGACATAAAGAACTTGGAAAACTTTAGGAAAGCCTGTTATGATTCCTTCCTTGGGAGGAATAGTATTATTTAGAGGAAAGTTGATAACCCTATGTGGAAGACTCACCCGGATATCTATGAGTTCTCATGGAACTTTGATAGAGGAATATTTTGAGATTGATAAATTTATTGATAAAAATGCCCCATTTCCTATATTACTAGGAAAACCTTGGATTGAAATGGATCAGGCCAGAAGGAAAGAAGAAGAAGTATTAGAGCAGAAGCAAGAATTAAAATATTTCATGACTAGGAGGATACCACACTTCAATGAAGAACGGGAGAAAAGATCAAAGCTACTTAGAACCATAAACTTGCATGTCAAAGTTGAAAGAACACAAGAAGACTCACGAACGAGTAGAAAACCTACCCCAGATAGAGAAGACGCATTACTCTCTGACCCTATGAAAGAATATCAACAACATGAAGTTACTATGCCAAAAGGAGATAAGAATCAGAATGAAAAGAGGATAAGCGAGACGAAGACTACAAGGAAGAATGCTAAGAAGCTCAGTAAGAAGAGAGAAAAGATAGAAAGGTTACATAAGGTTCCAGAGGGGACTTCACAGAAGGAACATTTGCAAAACTGGAATTTCATCGAGATATCAGAACAACCCAACATGGTGAAGCAATATAGCCGTTGAAATCATTATAACCATTAGCACGATGCCCCGAATGGTTAGAATAGTGTTTATGGCTAGAAATTTTTCCATCAAACTGTTGGGACCATGTCGCAATGGACATAACCACATTTATGAAGGTCTCTCATCCATTGGAGAGACATGTTACACCATTTTCTACTTATTGTGTCTATTGTTGCACCGAAAACATTTTTGTGAATTGTATCCTAGCCAACTCATTGCTACCGCATTGTGTTTAGTAATATCGACACTGGTTCTATTGCTTTGAGCACTCATTCATCCATATGAGTTATCCAATCTAAGCATGCATGTCGAATGAGCTCATCTCCGCAGAGAAAATCGTTAAATAAGTTTTGATCAACCTCATGGCTGAGAAAGTGATGTATATAGGTATTCAATATTCCTCTATGAGAGGAGTGCAAGCCTCTTTGTCGACTACTCATGGATCTGGATCATCCCGACTGGCATTAGAGAAAAGAACCAAGAACCGAGATGAATTGGAAAAAGTGAAGCTAATCCCAACCATCTTGCTTGACTACATCCTGCCTCTATCTGGCATGGTGAGCCGTGATAGCGTCCCAAGGGACTTTGATTACACCATGGTTACTGCGTACCTGCCGAAGGGGATACGTGCAGTTAGAACGTAGTAGGATAATATCATGACATTGAAGTTAAAAAAATTCAACCTAGGAGACCACAAGAACCATAGTATGCTCACTCCTTACAAATACTTGACCATGACGAAGGGGAAGAACTCAAAAATAATCCCCCATCCATGGACTATGAACCTCGCGCAGTCCACTCTTTTGAATGTAATGAAGATTCCACACTTTGGAAGGCACTAGGAGGTTAATGCCTATGTTAAGCTCTTGCTCTCATGTTACCATGGTGGCTACCTATGGCTAGACTGATGCATCATAGTCGATCTGACGTTGATCCATAGGATCACCAGATTGAGCATGTAGGGACCCGACCCGCAGGACTTCTACCTAGGGAAGGCTACAGATCATGCATTGGCACAGAAGATCAAAGACACATATGGCAATGTAGAAAAGGGAACGTTAGGCTACAAGGTAGCTTCCATATAGAATGGTGCAGTGCACCTGGCCTGCCAGTTGATCACAGGAAAGCTCGTGAGAAAGAAAATACCTACACAGGTCTCAGGATTCATTGTTGACCTCGTCGGAAAATGTGTATAAGTACTTCCAATGAATCGGGTGAAGTACTTGGTCAACCAGTTGGAATTAGACTTTCGTGAAGCTCAGGATCAAGGCTATGAGTTCCACTTTATTTGGCTCCTAATCCTCATCACATTTACCACTTGGGAGATGTTGGAAGGTGCGACCTTCCTGTACATTGAGTCGTTCGAGCCGCTCACTGCGAATTTCACCATGCTCTGGTACTCGAGCGATATGGGAAAATAGTGGCAGTTGAACACAGTCTTTCATACATATTATATCCAACTGAAGAGGGCTATTAAATATGTCCCTCGTATGATGCCAAAAACCATGCATCAGTTTCAACCCTCCATGAAGTTTCGTGTAGATCGAAACTTCATTTATATCATTGCGCACGCAGATGAGCATAAATAAGAGATTCATTCATACTACAAGCTCATAGAGGAGGACCTCGAAGAGATAACCAAGGACTGGTCTATAGAGCCCCTCATTCCCGCTGACCGCGCAGAAATGTCAAACCCTGAAATAATCGATAGACCTAATACTACTCATGAAGCAAAGGATACTCTTGGACCCAGCAGAAGGAAGAAGACCAAAGAGGTTCAAAACTTGAGCAGCGCATCGAAATAAATTTCTTCAGTATCACCTAGCTGAGGGGGTTATGACAAAGTAGATCAAGAAGAGACCAATCGAAAAGAAGATTAGCAGAAGTAGGGTGAATTAACGCTGCATAGGGATTTTGTTGATGAGGTTGATCCCTTGAAGAAAAGGAAGGTTTCCCCCATGAAACCCACTTCCCGAAAGAAATCTAGAGCCACCTTGACTAATATACAGACTGTGCTCACTATAGATGACTTCGACTTCATAAACGTAGTTGTAGTAGATGCCTCGCGGGACATATTGCACAAACATGAAGCCAAGAAGGAGGAGATGTACAATAGGATCAAGGTTGAACTGTTCCCCAACCATCAGAAGAACCAGAGTTGGGAGATGAGTCTTCCCAACTCTATAGACTAGTTGATGTGACAGAAGCTCACCTTTTTCAAGCACAAGATGATAAAGACCAGGCCACAACGGCCCTGAAACAAGCCCAAGAAGAAATGGTAGAGCAACTTCAGGTCACACAAAAGGAGAAGAATGACCTTCAAGCCAAGTTTGATTAAGAGAGGGCACAAGTCAAGAAAGAAAAAGAGTAGTTTCTTGTAGAGTAGCTTGGAGTCAAAGAAGCAGTCAACAGGGTACTTCGCTCCATGATGGGATTAGAGCCAAAGGAAAAAGATCGAGTGGAGCATCAAGTAGTGCAGCTCGCGAAAGCTATCCAACAACTTCAACAAAGAATAACAGACTTAGAACTACGAACAGTGCCCAACACTCTGTAGGATGTGAAGGATCAAAGAGAAGCAATTGTTCGAGGTGCAGTTGACAAAATCAAGGCCCTCACCATGGAATATAAAAAACTAAGTGATCGTAGTGCCCATACTTATGAGAGACTCACTGAGGATCCTAAACTGAAGGCACTGGAGTCACAGCTCCAGGAGGTAAAGCAACAAGCAAAAATAGTACAGGCACAGTTGAATCCCCTGTCAGTCATTGAGAGGATGAAGCAATCCCAATAACAACGCACTGATCAATAGCTGGTCCACACCATTCAGAGAAAAGTCATGGAAGTGACTTAAAGGCTCCAACCAACACAGGATGAGGCTTGCCAACTATTCATAGAGATTGAATGCCAAGTAGAAGAACTGGAACAAGTCATCACTGCAGTTGAACAGTGCTTAGAGGGACCTGTCAACGAAGTAGTTATCCAAGAGTTCATCGAGTAGGAGGCCTTGGTGCAAAAACAAGTTGAAGCAGCTCGAGGGTTTTGAAGTAGAGCTACAAAGACCAAAGTGACTCAGGATGAGTCACAAGTGAGTTTTGGGGGCCTGTTGGCCCTTGACCTAGTTTTGAGGATCCTTGATCATGTTTGACCTATTTTTGGGACTTTGATAGGTTGTCAAAGGCAGAGTGCAAGTCGAAGTGGAGATCGTAGGATCTCGGCCCATTTTTAGCGATTTTTGGTTTTTGGTCTTATGTAACGGGTATGGAGATGTCGGCCCATGGGTTTACCCATGTTTAGGCCCTCTTTGTAATGTATAAATAGACTTCTAAACGATGTAAGAGAAGGTCAGAGAAGAGGTTTTTGGTGCTATGTTAAGTGCAAGCGATGATTGTAAATGCTTTGTGCATACTGTGTGAGATTTTCAAGGATAAGTGAAAGTGATTGGAAGAGACTGCGTGATGCAGGAGCATCTCTCCACACAGCCAGCCAGCCAGCCATGTCAGCGCGCGTACATTTAAAGTGAAAAGAGAGGCGCAACCTCATTTGAAATTTGAAATGAATGTAATTAAATATCTTAGGCTAGTGAGCCATGAAAGTCATGCCTTTGAGTAGGCATTAGATAGGATCGGATTTAATGCCAAGAATGGTTGAGATCTAGATCCAATCCTAGACTAGACAACCATTGAATGTAATTTATTAGAGTAGGTGAACCTGGAGAGAAGTGCTCGATGAGTTCCTCAGGTAAAAGAGATTTTCATATCTCATTTTGGGAGAGTCGAGAGGATGGTAGAGTAGAGAAGAGCCGGAGAGAGCTCTGGAACACCATTGTAAAGATATGGGCATTGTTGTCATTTATTAATATAAACATAGCAGTTTTTCCTACATATTCTGTTTATATGGATGTCTATGTGTGTTCCCTATGTATGTTGTGAATGTATGATTGTTGATGCATTCTGCAGGAGTTTGTTGTATTCAGGAAAGGTTCTTTGAGGCTTCATGCCAGGAGGGTATGACAGGACGCTGAGGGTTCTGAGAGCCGGTGCACGGAGGATGCACTTCTGAACTCTGAGGAGTCAGACAAAGACGTGTTGAGGCACAGAGACTGATGTCAAAAACTCAAGAGGAAGACCTCAAGGTTGTTGAATACCTTGGAGGCAAGGCTGTGTGGCTGAAACACAGTTGCAGACAGAATCACTGAGGATTCTGTAGAGCTCTGCCAACTGGGCATTGAGCATACGCACGGGTTGCGTTGGAGAGGGAATCTGCTGAGAGTTCAAAGGAAGCAGAATCATTGAGGATTCTGGGAAGTTCTTCCAGGTGGGAATTGAGCACAAGTGTGAGGAGTGCACAGAAGAAGAACTCTGTGGTGAGTTCGGAGAGAGACCAAAATCACTGAAGATTCTGAGAATCTCTTCCAGGAGGGTATCGAGCGTGTGTACAGTGGTGAACAGGAGAAGATACTCCACCAGGAGGGCGTCGAGGGAGTGTGCATATAGGCACAGAGGTGAAGATAACTCTTTGAGTTTTGTGTTGTGAAGGAAGAGTCCAAGGAAGGACCTCCACTGGGTTACTGAATACCCAAAAGAACTCAGTCAGAGATTGTTGGAGTGAAGGATAGCTAGGAGGGCATCCATTTTATTCTCTATCTAAAGGAGAAGAAGAAAAAAATCCCTTAGGGGTCCGAGCAACCCCATAAGCTCAGAAGGAATAGCGTCGTGGAGAACACATAGCGAGGTTCAAAACTGTAGAGCCGCAGAGGAAGGAAGCAAAGGTCGAGGCCTTTGAAACCTTGGAAATTCTCCCAAGGCAGGAAGAAAGTGTGTGCATGCTCAAGAGGGAGTAGTACCAGCCGTCAGATCGGCCTGAAGAAGAGATCTGGATAGTTGAAGATTTACGTTCAGAAGGACTGTTAGGAGAAGCGTGTGCAGAGGAGAAGACCGAGGGCTGTCAGATCTCGCTCGGAGATCCCGACAGCCATTAGATCGGGAAAAGTCGCGCATATTTTAAGTAGTCGGAAGAGCAGCATTGGCCATTGGATCAGCCGAGAGTATCTGGATCGTGGATTCATGTCCAAGAGGCCGCGAGGTCATGAGAAAACAAGGCCACGAGGAAGAGACAGTGGTGCTTCAGCGTCTCGGGCCTTGGAAGTTGACGTTGGAATCATTGGACCTCGCGAGTGGTGAAGTTACGAGAGGGAGAAGTCACGAGGGAGCGATATCGGCATTTCGGAGTCTCAGATATCGGTAGCCAGAGAGTTGAGTATTTTATCTCACGAGTGGCGAGGTCACAAAGCTGTGAATTGTGGACACATGGAAGAATTGTAAGGGGGGCCTGGGACGTAGACCGGTGGACACACGTCACCTTGCGGAAGGATTCAACACTTCGTTGACCTCCTCATGTCTCGGGGACTTGGGAGATAGGAAGCGTAAATTTGGACATTCGACTCGCGAAGCTGCGAAGTAGCGAGGGCCTCGGCGAGAAAGTTACTCTCGTCTCTCGGAAGCTCGGAAAAGAAAGGCACCAGGGTTGGACCTTTGCACTCGCGAAGGCGCGAGGGGCAAGAAGCGCTAGCATTAGCCTAGCCGGTGGTCACGTGTGGAGGTCGCTGACGAGAAAAGGAGCCATACCTGTCTCGCAATATCGGACATCATAGGATGAGACGGGGAGAGTCGAGAGTGTCGACTCACAAACTCGGGAGAGGTGAGTTGTGACAAGGAAATTAAACACGGTTAAGTGCTGGAGGCCGTGAAGGGTAAAGAAGGACCTGTGGATCAGGTGCTTAATGGGGATTCCACTCCGGGATCCAAGGAGCTAATTCGGCTCAGAAGAACGGATATTTGTGAACGATCCTGTGAGCGGGAGAGCGCGACGAGGTACGGTCAGGATTTGTCGACGTCACATCAAGTGGTATCAGAGCTAGAATCTTGCTTGTATATTTTAGGCAGGAAGGGGTAGAGAAGGAAGGCACTCTGATACTCACATCAAGTGGTATCAGAGCGGGAATCTATTTGTATATTGCAGACAGAGGATCAGAAGAAAGATAGAGTTACTGAGGACTCTGTAAGGACTTGCTTGCAGGTAGGCAGCAGTCCATCGACAGTTAGCAGGACTGTGAGAGAAGATGAAGTTGGAAACACTCGGGGTGTAGAGTGACAATAGATTTGCCAGGAAGGCAAACAAATATAGAAAGATGGCTACTGAAGGCCATAGGACTGCTGAAAGGAAGAGCTCAAAGCTGATGAGTGCAGCTGAAATGGACAAAGAGCTCGCTGACATAAAGCGGGAGATGGAGGGGCTCGAAATAAAGATACGACAGAATAAGAAGCCAAGATGGGTGCACGAGTGGCCCATGCAGAAGCCAAAGGTGAAATGGCCAGTCAGGGAACTGATGGTTGAAGGACAACAGAGGTTGTTGAGAAAATGGTTGAGGTATGCTGAACCCCTCAGGCCCTTAGAAGAGGAGGAATTGGTTCAGGTATGCGAACCAGAGACTGGGGAAAGTCTCAACGATTTGGAATTTGAATTGGGGTCATCTGAGGATCTTAAGAACTGCCAGGAGGGAAGAGAAGAAGAAATTCCAGTTTTCCAGGTGGGCAACAAGTTGAGATTAGCTGAGGATCTCACAGACTATTAGGAGGACAGCGAAGGAATTTCACATTTCCAGGAGGGAAATGAAAGGAGATCGTTGCGGGATCTCGAAGACTGCCAGGAGGGCAGCGGAAGCATGCCAAACTTCCAGGTGGGCAGAAATGAAAATTTGAGACTGTCTGAAGGTCTCATGGACTCGGAGAAGAGTTCAATTCAGCAGGGAGTGCTGATGAAGATGGGATCGTTTGATCTCATGGTCTACCAGGTCAGCAGCAGAAGCATCCCATATTGCCAGGTGGGCAGGGATGAGCAGATGAGACTATCTGAAAGTCTCATAAACTCGGAGGTGAGTTTAGATCAGCAAGTGCAGTTGACAGAGGATGAAGATCAGAATGATATTCTGATGATTGGGGGAATTTCAATATTCCTACCATCTTCCCACGAGGAGGCAGAAAATTCTATTGCAGATGATACAACAACAGCAGATGAACAGTCAGTTGTGACTGACAAAAGAAAATTAGAATTGACAATGATTGTTGAAGAAAAAGAGTTGGAGCAGACTTTGGGAGCTGCCCAAGCAGATGAAGAAAATGAGCATTCGGTGGAATGGCTCAATGATTTCAGCCAGCGAGCTGAGAGAGATACAACACTGAAGCTGACAGTAGAAGAAGAAGCAGAAGCGGAAGAAGAAGATGAGCATCCTGAGGGATGGCTCATTAGTTTCAGCCAGGGGACTGAAGAGAAAGAAGCTGTAGCATTGAAGCTAGCAACAAAGGAAACCAAGCAGGAAGATAAAATTATCACTCCATGGGAGATGGATCTAGAAATGTTGGAGGATTGGCTGAACAATCCAGGGCTAGCAAGAGGACTGACAGAAATTGAGTTGTCAGAGAAGAGGATGACTGAGTAGCAGGTCAGTCAGGAAGAGACTGCAAAACTGAAGTCTGCAGCAGAGTGGCAATTGAAGGCCACAGATGAAGATGAAGAAGATGACATGGGAGATCATAGTGATCTTCCCAATAGCCAAAAAAATTTGCAGCTGAGGAGACTGCAAAAGCAGAGCCAACCACTGGGGCAGCTGGACAAAGTGATCAAGGAAATCAAGGAGTTGATGTTGAGATCAGCACAGACTACCAGCGAAGAGAATTTGGGTAGAGAAAAGGCAGTAGCAGCAGCAGCACAGCGGAAGCAACAACAACAGTAGCATAATGGAGTAGATGAAAATATCCAAAGACTTATTTGGGATCTAGGAGGATTTCCAAACAGCTACAGGGGAAGCTCATGAGCAAGAGCTCATGATTTTTGCAGCTGAGGAGTATGATGCAGGAGCATCTCTCCACGCAGCCAGCTAGCCATCCACGTCAACGTGCGTACATTTAAAGTGAAAAGAGAGGCGCAGCCTCATTTGAAATTTGAAATGAATGTAATTAAATATCTTAGTCTAGTGATCCATGAAAGTTGTGCCTTTGAGCAGGCGTTAGATAGGATCGGCTTTAATGCTAAGAATGGTTGAGATATAGATCCAATCCTAGACTAGACAACCATTGAATGTAATTTATTAGAGTAGGTGAACCTGGAGGGAAGCACTCGATGAGTCCCTCAGGTAAAAGAGATTTTCATATCTCATTTTGGGAGAGTCGAGAGGATGGTAGAGTAGAGAAGAGCCGGAGAGAGCTATGTAACACCATTGTAAAGATACAGGCATTGTTGCCATTTATTAATATAAACAGAGCAGTTTTTCCTGCATATTCTGTGTATATGGATGTCTATGTGTGTTCCCTATGTATGTTGTGAATGTATGATTTTTGATGCATTCTACAGGAGTTTGTTGATTTCAGGAAAGGTTCTTTGAGGCTTCATGCCAGGAGGGTATGACAGGATGCTGAGGGTTCTGAGAGCCGGTGCACGGAGGATGCACTTCTGAACTCTGAGGAGTCAGACAAAGACGTGCTGAGGCACAGAGACCGACGTCAACAACTCAAGAGGAAGACCTAAAGGTTGTTGAATACGTTGGAGGCAAGGCTGTGTGGCTGAAACACAGTTGCAGACAGAATCACTGAGGATTCTGTAGAGCTCTGCCAACTGGGCATTGAGCATACACACGGGTTGCATTGGAGAGGGACTCTGCTGAGAGTTCAAAGGAAGTAGAATCATTGAGGATTCTGGGAAGTTCTTCCAGGTGGGCATTGAGCACAAGTGCGAGGAGTGCACAGAAGAAGAACTCTATGGTGAGTTCAGAGGGAGACCAGAATCACTGAAGATTCTGAGAAGCTCTGCCAGGAGGGCATCGAGCATGTGTACAGTGGTGAACAGGAGAAGATACTCTGCCAGGAGGGCATCAAGGGAGTGTGCAGATAGGCACAGAGGTGAAGAGAACTCTTTGAGTTCTGTGTTGTGAAGGAAGCGTCCAAGGAAGGACCTCCACTGGGTTACTGAATACCCAGAAGCACTCAGTCAGAGATTTCTGGAGTGAAGGATAGCCAGGAGGGCATCCATTTTATTCTCCGTCTGAAGGAGAATAAGAACGAAATCCATTAGGGGTCCGAGCAACCCCATAATCTTAGAAGGAATAGCATTGTGGAGAACACATAGCGAGGTTCAAAAATGTAGAGCCTCAGAGGAAGGAAGCAAAGGTCAAGGCCTTTGAAACCTTGGAAATTCTCCCAAGTGTTATAACCCTAAAATGCACCACACAGGTTTACCTAGCATCAGGCCAACTCATGCCTCTTCCTAGCCAAAGCCATGTTGAACAAAACCTCAAAAAACCACTTAAATCAAGAAACCCATGCCCTAACCTCTCACTAGGCGTGTTGGACCGCTTGCTGGACTTCTATTGCACGCGGGTGACTGCGGGCTAGCCCACTACAGCCCGCGTTTACCTAACAAAGAAAAAAGTCAGGAAAGTTTCCACCGGGACGAAGAGCTTTTTGTCAGTTAACTGGAACTCCCAGCCATGCATGGCCGAGAGTTCACCAAAAACCCTAGCTCCTTCTAGCCTATAAAAGGAGGGGTAGGGGTACTATTCAAAGGAGGAAAAATCGTAGCAAAGAAACTCTGCCAAATTGCCAAGTCCGTTTTGTCCCAACCCTTTAGCCTTTCCTCAAGCTTTAGGAGAAATTCAGGCACTAGCAGTTGGAGGACAAAAGAAGAGGAGGAGCCCAGGATCAGGATCGAGGAACAGTGGCCGGTCTCTTAAATCATTGTAAGTTGATTCATATTGAGATTAATGAAAAAGATGCTTTTCTCGTCCCAAATACATGACTCTTATCTATGTTATTTGATTTGTGTTTAATCTCTAACCCTCTAGTAGATTAGTAGCATGCATGTGTAGTTTTGTCTTGATTGCAGGATCGCTTTGTGGAAGGAGTAGCAGCAGCAAAGAGATAAAAGCTCAACGGAGGATCTACTTCAACCGTCGATAAAAAGGTTAGTTGATTCTTCCCATGTTTGCCTAAGAAAAAGGGTTATAGGTTTGGGTAGGAGGTTAAAAGTTATTCTTGAAGGGTCATGATCTACGTACAAGTTTAAAACCCTAGCTTGTTAGTCCGTAGGGTAGAATACCCCACAACAGAATTGGCAACTCCACTGGGGATAGTATTACTCTTAGGGTTTCCGGATTTGGTTAAAGATCTTTTGGGTAGTTCAAAGAAGTTTAGTCTCTATTTCTTTGTTTATTTTTGTTTTCTGTTAGGTCAATGCTAGCAGGGAACCTGGTTATCAATACCAGTTTTCCTTGACGCATGCTTGACATTCGTTCTCGGGACACACAGAGGTACACGCGGCCTGCAGAAGGCTTGAACGCGTGTGCCCGCGCCCTAACTTTCTACAGCACGCGTTTTCCCGCGTGCTGCAGTAGTTTCAGTAGCGTGTAGTTTTCAGGAAGCTCGAGAGGCAGTCTCCTCTTCCATGTCAGAAGTTTATCTTCTCAAGGGGATTTCTGGATCCTGTTTGGGTCTTGATTGGTTTATTGTCTTGTGTTTCAGTCTGTCTTGTTGTGTTTTTTTTCTTTACATTGGTTTTTCTTTTTTGAAAATCTTCCTTTTCTGTTAAAGTGATAGCATCTAAGCCTTTTAGAGACTCTGGTTGTCAATACCAGAAGCCTTTTTCAGGACTAGACTGTTTGTGTGTGATTTTATCTCAGTGTTTATACAGACCCGCGGCCTGTTTAAGGCTAGCCCGTGGGTACCCGTGCTCTGTAGAAGCTCAGCACGCGTTTGCACACGTGCTGTATTGGTGACAATCGCAAGCTTGATTGGCAACTTTTCAGCTTGGGTGGGGCAGTCATCCCCTTCTGTGGTGAGAAGAGCTCCTCTCAAGGGTATGGAGTCTGGGGTTGCACAGTCAGCAGGTTAGGGAATTTCCCCCTTAGCTTGTGTTTGTTATTAGATTTTTTGATAGAAAAGACAAAAGAGAAAAATAATTTGTTTTATGGTTTTTAGGCAAGTGTTAGAATCGGTGTTATCTTGACTACTTTTTTCGCATTTTGTGCTCTGATTCTGTTTACGATCTGTGATTTAAGCCAGAGTTTTCTTTTATTTCTCTTGGTTTTGATCTTGTCATCATTTTTCCTTGTTGCGTGACTTTGCAATAAAATAAAATAAAAATTTTCATTTTCTTCTTGATTTGAAGATTGCGTTGTTGCATCAGTAGCTAGGAAATAAGTCTTTTTGCATAAGTTTTTGCAGTGCATGTCTAGTATAAGTAGCTCGCAGATCTGAGTGAAAGTCCTTCATATTTTCTGCATGAAATCTTAGTAAATTTGAAAAAGAAAAGAAGTCTTTCATTGAAAAGTTGTTGGTTTTGCATTTTAAAAAAAAAAAAAAGTTTGTTTCCAAGCATTTCTGTGCATTTTGCTTTGAGTCTTTTTACACACCATCAGTTTCATTTTCGCACCTTGAGACTTTAAAAAATCCCATTAAAAGCAACGCTAAATAAAATCAAGTAGACTTTTCTGTTTGTAGGGTGCATTCACTAGCTTAAGAATAGGGCCTTGGAATAGGTTGGAGAGTAAATTCTCCAAGGCCACCCAAACCAAACATTAGAGTCTGTCAATAGGGAGTGCAGAAGTCCAGTTACGGAAAGTTATTCAAGACCCCCCTCTAACACAGGGGCTAAACACAAGGTCACGTAAGGAAAGGTAGCAGAGATAACCCCTCCAAAGCTGGACCGAGCGTTGTGGAGAACACATATAGAGGATCTGTTAAGGGATTCCGTCGTTAGCATTTTCCACAGAGCTTCGTGGGTCTCGAATCCATTCGAGGTCCTCAGTCGTCTTTCAGAACACTTTCTCTCGATACCCTTGATAGTTTTTGGGCTTGATACCCTGCTCAATGTGGTCTACCCGACTGCCGACTGTACCCGCCTGATAGCTGTTCACGTGTTGGCAAACTAGTTGCCAATCTTTTCTAGGGACATACATAGGTGACTGCGGGGGTATACCGTGGTACCTAGGACGGACATCGGACCAACGATTTGCAGAGTAGACCTGGAGGGTGCTTCCGTATTCGAGTTTCACTTGCACCGGTAAGGTACTCTAGTGTTGGTTGTTGTAACTGTTCTTCCTACTAATATAGTGCTTGCTTGATTTATCTTCTAGGGGATTTCTTTTAGTGCGTGTTACTGTTTGTTCGTGTAGAATACCTTAGCGTGTCATGAATCTTCTCACACAGTGGAGGATTTAGAGCTCCACCGGTCACGAAGGCTTCTAGGCCTGTCGCCGGTTATACTGGAGCCACCCCCGCCACCACTGAGGCGGAAGTTAGACCAACGAGGGTCTTTCGAAGCCACCAATCTTGGATCAGTTGAAACCTCAAACGTTGATTCTTGGCTGGAAATTATTGTGCCAATTCAATTTTATGAATGCCTATCAGCATCTAACCCACTTATGGAACAAATCACTTCCTCTGGGAATTCTTCCATTCCCATCATTGTTGCTACCACGGGAGAAGCTTCTCCTAACTTGCCTTTGTCGACGGTCCGGGCCACCATGGTCTCGGCCGAAACTACGTCGCAGAGTGGTCTGACGCCATCTATCGCGGCGGCCACACCTCCTTACACACCTAGTGCGACCGACCCTCCGTTTTCATACGGTATGCCTAGTTCAGGAACAAGTCCTGCACTCACTTCTTCCATTTCACAGACTTTGGGTCTGGGGGAAGGGAGCTCTAATGCTCCTCTGCAAGGTCAACTTGGGGGCATTTCTGTCGCTTTCAATGTTTTTCCTTACGCTGGGGGTCATATACCTCCTTCGTCCCCTTCGCTTAGTGGATTGCATCAGCAGTCCGCCGGGCAGCCTGCACACACGAGTCCACTTGGAGCCGGGAGTCAAGGAACATCTGCGCAAACTCTGCCGGTAAGTTCATCGCCATTTGTTTGGAACAGGACGTTTGGTAATAACACCTTCGCATCCATTGCTTTCCGATTGGGGGGCACACCCATTTTTGGACAGTCTACGCCGGCACAGGGTACTATTCCTGCGCTGGGGGCACATATACCAGGACCTTGGAACTCAGGACAAGGATCCGTTCCTTCATATGGAATTTTGTTCTGGGGAAATTCTTTCCACAGTCAATGGAACCCCGGACAGGCCTCCATGCCTCTCCCCACAGGACCGGCATGGGGGAATCCTTCCCAAAGTCCCTCAAATACGATGAACGCCCAACATCCTATGTCCTTCATGGGGAATCAGCAAACGAT
>ML791289.1:529815-554161 GCA_009831015.1 Picea engelmannii
CAAAGGAGGAAAAATCATAGCAAAGAAACTCTGCCAAATTGCCAAGTCCATTTTGTCCCAACCCTTTAGCCTTGCCTCAAGCTTTAGGAGAAATTCAAGCACTAGCAGTTGGAGGACAAAAGAAGAGGAGGATCCTAGGATCAGGATCGAGGAACGGTGGCCGGTCTCTTAAATCATTGTAAGTTGATTCATATTGAGATTAATGAAAAAGATGCTTTTCTCGTCCCAAATACATGAGTCTTATCTATGTTATTTGATTTTTGTTTAATCTCTAACCCTCTAGTAGATTAGTAGCATGCATGTGTAGTTTTGTCTTGATTGCAGGATCGCTTTGTGGAAGGAGCAGCAGCAGCAAAGAGATAAAATCTCAATGGAGGATCTACTTCAACCGTCGATAAAAAGGTTAGTTGATTCTTCCCATGTTTTCCTAAGAAAAAGGGTTATAGGTTTGGGTAGGAGGTTAAAAGTTATTCTTGAAGGGTCATGATCTGCGTACAAGTTTAAAACCCTAGCTTGTTAGTCCGTAGAGTAGAATACCCCACAACACCAAGGCAAGAAGAAAGTGTGTGCATGCTCAAGAGGGAGTAGTACCAACCGTCAGATCATCCTAAAGAAGAGATCTAGACAGTTGAAGATTTACGTTCAGAAGGACTGTTAGGAGAAGTGTGTGCAGAGGAGAAGACCGAGGGCCATCGGATCTCGCTCGGAGATCTCGACAGCCGTTAGATCGGGAAAAGTCACACAGAGTTTAAGTAGTTGGAAGAGCAGCATCGACCATTGGATCAGTCGAGAGTATTTGGATCGTGGATTCGTGTCCAAGAGGCAGCGAGGTCATGAGAAAACGAGGCCGCGAGGAAGTGACAGCGGTGCTTCAGCATCTCGGGCCTCGGAAGTTGACGTTGGAATCATTGGACCTCGCGAGTGGCAAAGTCGCGAGAGGGCTAAGTCGCAAGGGAGCGATATCAACATTTCGGAGTCTCGGATATCGGGAGCTAGAGAGTTGGGTATTTGATCTCGCAAGTGGCGAGGTCGCGAAGCCATGAATTGTGGACACATGGCAGAATTGTAAGGGGGGCCCGGGAGGTAGACCAGTGGACACACGTCACCTTGCGGAAGGAGTCAACACTTCATTGACCTCCTCGTGTCTCGGGGACTCAGGAGATAGGAAGCAAAAATTTGGACATTCGACTCGCGAAGCCGCGAAGTAGCGAGGGCTTTGGCGATAAAGTTACCCTCGTCTCTCGGAAGCTCAGAAAAGAAAGGCACCAAGGTTGGAAATTTGGACTCGCGAAGGCATGAGGGGCGAGAAGCGCTAGAATTAGCCTAGACAGTGGTCACGCGCGGAGTTCGCTGACGAGAAAAGGAGCCATAAGTGTCTCGCGATATCGGACATCGTAGGATGAGACGGGGAGAGTCAAGAGTGTCGACTCACGAACTAGTGAGAGGTGAGTTGCAACAAGGAAATTAAACACGGTTAAGTGTTGGAGGCCATGAAGGGTAAATAAGGACCTGTCGATCAGGTGCTTAATGGGGATTCCACTCCAGGATCCAAGGATCTAATTCGGCTCAGAAGAAGGGATATTTTTGAACAATCCTGTGAGCGGGAGAGCGCGACGGGGTACGGTCGGGCTTTGCCGGCATCACATCACTGCGAAGAGGCTGTGTTGTAACTCAGGGAAGGAGGATATAGTGGAGTCTGCGCAGATATCCTATCCTCTATGGAGTAAGATATCATGGCTCTTTTCATATAGAATATTGACAGAAAGAAATAAATAAGAAGAGTTGGTGGACGTAGCCCTAGGGTGGGGGTGAACCACGTATATCCCATGTTGTGGTTTCTTTGTGCTTTATGGTTGTTCTCTTGTTTATGTGGTTAAATTCTTAGTGCACTGATATATGCTTAGAATAATCTAATATGGTAGCTTAGTGTTGAATAATTTGAATGAATACTATATCTGATCTATGTTGGTATTCTTAGCGCTTGAATCTATCGGATCTATGTGAATACTGCGTTGATCTATTATCAGGGTTTAGTTGCACTGTAAACTGAGACTAAATATTAATGAAATATAACTGCTAAGTGCTATGTTAAGGTGTTACAATCACATATATGTGTCTCATCTAAGGTTGCATACATCTGAGTCCTGCAACCACCCCCTGCCTCTACCTCGGGTGAGACTTCATCTACTTCGCAGGTGTTGCCGAAAGGATCGGTAGTTAGGGTTTTGTTGGTGCGTTGTTGTAAGCGTTGAACCATGGGTCTTCCCCTGTGCCAACAGAGATTCATTCCAGGAAATATTGCAGCCACATGTAACATTCCACATCACCCCTAGTATGATGCACGTGGATGAAATTGTGGGGAAGACACCCTTAAAGGACTTAAGCCAAATCCAACTAGTGTTGACGAAGATACCAGTCGGGGCACTACATAGGTTGCAGGTTAGTGTGAACCATGAGGTATAGTCTCGAGCACGCAAGGACTTAATCGAATTGAATCAGACAAGAAAGAAACAGGATGCGCTAGAAATATTCTATGATCAGGATAAATATGAGACCTAGGAGGAAAGGGAGTGCATAAAAGGATTGGAGCAAAATGTGGCAGGAACTTATGAGAAAATTACATAGGCCGGGCAGAGAGAGGAAATCACAGCAAAAGAAAATATTGATCGGATTGCACGGGAAATTAATCAATATCAGAAGGAGACAGAGAATCTTTGAGAAAAAATCACACCAACCACTCCACCAGTAGTGAAGGAGCAAAGGAAGCAGGAAGCAACAGCGCAGCTGCAGGAGATAGAACAACAGGTCAGCAAAGCAGCTGACTTGTTCGATAAAGCAGCGTAGCTTTGGACTAGCTTAGAGGAGGATCAGTAGGTCCAACAGTGGGACAAGGAAGAAGAAAGGATCAATGCAGCGATCCAAGAGCTCAAGAAGAGGCAAAAGACAATACCAATCACAGAACATGTTAAAGGGATGTAGGAAATCAAGATATTGCAAGCAGAGCTAATTACTGCATAAACCCAGAAACAAGAGCGGCAGGATCAAATGGAATCATTGCAAGAACATCTAGCAGAAGTGTTGGCACAAGAAGAGGAAGCCAAGTCACATATAGCACAGACTTAGGAAGAGTGTGTAGAATTGATCAGTGATGAAATTACAGTCCAGATAGTGGACACACTCAAGGAGAAAACTGCACAGGCACTGACACAGGCAGCAAATCTAAAGGAAAAGTTCTAGGAGATCACCAAGGAGATCAGGGGAGAACAAAAAGGTTAGGTGGATAAGGACTAGCCACATGTCAGTGTTGGGGGCCTGTTGTAGGTAGGACAAATGCCAAAGTGGAAAAGCAAGGCATTTTTGTGGAAAGAAAGCATGCATGAGGAAACCAACAACTGGAAGGAAGTACAGCACACGCGCATGCAAGGAAGGCAACAGCTGGAAGGAATAACAACATGCACTCATGGGAGGAATACCTAACGATGGCAGGGTTAGGTTTTTGGTAAGGTATTGTAATGGATGAAGAGCCAGAAATGTATAAATATAGATATCGAGGTATTATAGAGGGTTTGGGTTTGGGTTGTTGTTATCGGATTATTGTTTCTATAGTAGTTACGCATGAGTTGATGTGATATGTAAGGGTTTTTGTTGTATGACCTATTTTGTATAAGTTGTTGAGATTAAGTTGTTGAGAGAGAGGGAAACTGAGGGAGGTTAGATCTTGAGGGTTAGATCGTAGGCTGGGGAGCCTAGTGTGATCTAGTTCGCCTCACACAGATCTTACCCGACAGTGGAGGATTGTAAAGCACGCGACATTTTAGATACGGAAATACCATAATAAAAGAGCCAAGAGCCAAATCTTTGTGGATGTAGCCCATGAGGGGGTGAACCACGGTAACATCTGTGTTATGTGATGAATGCATGCATATCTTTATTGTCGTTAGTAGTAATTAGTATGTTGAATGAATGGGTTATTATATTGCTTGTTTAAATATTGTTGCGATATTGAGGGAATAAGCTACTGGATTTACTACATAATCGTGGATAAAAGTATGTTGCATTTACAAGTGATAATAATGGTTCAATGGTTAGCTCTCATATATCATACTCAATCTAAGCATGTAAACACCTGAGTCTTACAGCCAACCATTAAATCTATCTCGGGTGAGATTGTGAAGTGCATTCTGTGTTGTGTTTCCTTCTGGTTCACCAGGAGGGCCGATAGTTTTAGAGGCTTTGTTGGAAACCCAAAAGACATGAACCCTGGGTCAATATAAACTCAGACATTATAGGAGAGAAGTAACCAACAACAAGTGATAACTAGATTTGGATGCCCAAGGCTTCTGATGAGTGACCAAAGAACTCACTTCATTAACAGTACTATTAGGGATATGACCGAGGAGTTTGATGTCTATCATCAAAAGAGTACACCATATCACCCTCAAGAAAATGGAACAGTGGAAGCCTTCAATAAGATCCTATAGAATGCATTGATAAAGATCTACAACGTCAATAGGGGCGATTGGGACTTGAAGATACCAGCAGTACTATGGGCATACAGGACTACATGCAAAAAATTGACAGGGCAGACACCACTTAGGTTGGTGTATGGAAAAGAAGCAGTGGTGCCATTATAATTTTTGGTACCTAGTCTATGCGTAGCAACAATCACCAACATGACCATAGATAATTTTAGGGGCAAAATTTTTCTCATGGGCGAAATTTTAGTGTTTAAATTTTTGAAGGGGCGAATTTTTATTGAAGTAGTGTTTTAAAATATTAAAAAAATTAGCCTAAATATTAAATTAAACAATATATATGATAGATCATTCGTCCCATAAAAAAAATTGGAAAATCCGGTGCAAAGAGGGTTTGCCCTCGGAATTTCATGTCAAAATTTTCAATTTGCCTCGATCTTTTGGATTCCAATTTTTCTGGGTGTGTGGATTGCACTGCATATCCTTGAATCAAGTATTTAGGGTAAACATTTCTCCCCCATCTCCTCAAATAAAGTTTTTATGTCAGTGATTTCTCCAATGGATTTCAGTGGGAACTATTTCTCCCATGTATATTTAAATAGTTGTGTTGGTTGGCCTTAACCTGAACCACCTTTTGTTTTTGTTGATCCAACAATAGACAGGGGAGGTGGCCTTAAATTGAACAAAATTTTGTTTTTTTTTATCCAACAATAGTCGAGGGAGGGGGAGAGAGATGTGCAAGAACGTGGAAAAAACATTATTTTTCAAAAATCAAATTAGAAGGGTGGTAAACAGTCTAAAACGAGATTCAATATCGGTGAAGACATTGGGAATAGTCTCTATGGGAATTGTTTCTTATATAAGTGATCATTATTTATCCAGTGAGTTAGACACATATGTGTTAATTATTCTTATACAGGTTTTCATTATGTATCCAGTTCATCCAGGATTTTGTTGGTACAATCTAATTTTAGGGAGCAACTTTCTTCATGAATTCTTGGTTTATAATTATTACTGTAACTAAAGATTTTAGTGGTAATTTATGGATCTTTTACACTCTCAAGAGGTTAATCATATGACAGAATACACCCATCCCTATGGTGATAAATCACATTGTAGCATTAGGTATTGCAATAAAGGAATGCAACTTACATGAAACAACAAATAGCTCACAACAAAGGGGGTTACTCAGCCGGTTGTTGTAGGGTATTACTAGAACAAATTGGTCACCTATGTTATAGTATCTGTCTTCCCACTAATTTGGATCCATATATATCCTCATCTTCTATAGATATAGCTCAGTTACATGTCCACTATGAAATTTAAAAAAAAAAACGACAATGTAACAATTTTGTTATTTTTTGAAAACCAAAAAAAACAGGAAAAAAAATAGTAGCAATAAGAGATAATATTCAATCATTGCTTCTCCTAACATTATATACCTATTTTTCTTAAGAGTAAAAAGTATTTTTTATTTGTCGTGCAATGTATTTGTTCATTGGCAAATGATGAATCACTTAGTTATTTGTATTGCTAGTCAGTTAAGAAATCAATTTGGTATTTTGGCCTTTAGAAAATAAACATGCAACGGTTATCATGGCAATTCATAGAAAGTCTTAGCAGGTAGAGCAGGTCTGCAAGTCCGGAGTCCTGACTTTATCTGAATGAGAGTACAATGCAACAATATTATTATTATTACTAAAACCAAAAATTAAAGGAAAAAATAATAGTAGCATGAAGTGATAATATTCAATCCTTGCTTCTCCTAATTTTATATACCATTTTTTATTAAGAGTAAAAAATATTTGTTATTTGTCCTACAATGTATTTGTTCATTGGAAAATGATGAATCGCTTAGTTATTTATATTGCTAGTCAATTAAGAAATTAGTCTGGTCTTTTGGCCTTTAGAAAATAGATATGCAATGGTTATCATGGAAATTCATAGAAAGTCTCAGCAAGCATAGCAGGTCTTCAAGTCCGGAACTCTATCTAGATTTTGTATTTTCACACTTTACAATCCATGGAAATGGGATTTGTATTTTAATATAAAATTTTATGTTTTAAAGGAAAAAATAAAATGCAGACTCACTGGGATTTGGAAAGATAATTGTAATGGATGGATTTAAATTTGTGCACACCTACTTTTCCTTGTGCAACTTTCATTTACCCATTGTTGGAATTAATGTAGACTTCATCATAATATTCCAGAATCAATGCATGTGGTAAATTTGCAGAGTGTTCAACTTATCCCCCATTTATCAATGATAATTGTTTTCACACAAGCAATAAAGTTTTCAACTACATGATTTTTATTTCATTCTATTTCATTATGACAACAATCATGTTCTCAATCATGGTGTCCATATCTTTATACATCTTTACTAAATAATCCTTGTCTGTCTCAGTTTTCTGATTCAAAGAAACCAAAGGTTGTGTGAAACTAATGAAAAAATTAAATCTTGTTCCAATAGTCTTCATTTACAACAAGATTTTGAATCATTATTTCCTTCTCTAAAGGCATTTTCTTCCATACAACCCACACCTCATTGAACCATATAAATCATTGACAGCTTGACCTTGACAAAAATCCTTATCATGATGAAATAAGGGTCATGGCATGTCTCAACTACTTTCATCTTATAAAATTGCTTGAAACATGTGGTGGTTTGTGATGATATTGACTATATATTTGCATTTCCCTATGAGCTCCTATACCCATAATGTTTTAATTTTCAATTTCTCCAATTCCAAGTTCAATGGATGGACTATGTAAATAATCCAAAACATGGACCTACATCTAGTCTCCACAACTAGCCCTCTAACTCTGAAAACTAGTGCATTTGAAATGATGACTTGAATCACATTAGTAGACCCAACTTTCTCTATTGCATTTTGTTTCTCTCCTTAAAAGAACAATTCTCAGTAGAAAGAAACATGGAAACCATAGGAAAAGAAGAAACGATGCTCATTAATGGCCTTGTTGTTATGTTCGTCCACCCATCAAACAAAACATTAACTCTTAAATTTCTCCAAGAGGATTGAATGGGTTCTAAACACCTATCCGTCAAGGCCCTCACCTAAGAAAGCAATGTGGTTCTCATTTTCTAGTAACTAAGGATATTATAACCTTTTGGTCCATCATTAATGTCCATCACCACACCATGGCAATAAGGTAATGGTACCACATTAAAAGGGATGCCACGCACAATCATCCATCTTGCCAATTTTTTTTCCACTTCATCTCTACCTCTGGCATCGAACACTTTTTTACAACTTCCTTGCCTCATACTTTCTTTGCTTGTTCTACAATCCATGGCTCCATAATGTTTAGTAAAGGGGATAATCAAGCCTCCACCTCTTTTCTTCATGTACTCCTTTCCTTGGCCATGTCCACTCATTGTTTCTCCCTTCTATATGAAAGTAAATATTCCAACTATGAAAATGTTGAACATCCCTCAATATTGTGTCCAACTTCATGTAAAACATCATGTCAAAGTGCCAAATAAAACAGTGTAAAAATCCACATAGGAATATGAAAACCTTGTTTGTGAAGTAGGCCTTTTCTGTGCATAATATTTCTAATGGTTTGACTGCCATGGCATGTTTTTCTTAATGATTTTGTAAGAATCATTTTGACATAAAATTATTTAAGCAATGGGACTAGTCAAAACTTACCGTAGTTGTTGACAAATCCAAGTTGGACAACTTTGCCTCAAACATATAGTTCCATGTACCAGTCTACCTTCCCTTGGCTAGCAGCGTACATAATCCTTTAATCTATAGACATATTCCCAAAGCCTTCATGGTATACTACTGCCTTTTCAAAGAAAACAAGCCCATAACCATATTCCAAGGAATCTACTTCTACACTACGACCCAAAGAAGCATGCATAATGTGCTAAATATAGGAGCCCGTTGTCTTTATAGGATCTCCCCTATGATAAAGAACAAATCATTTTGTGACTGTACATTCATTTTCCTTATGCCAATTTGAATTTTGCAAAACCTAACAATGTTGTCAATATGTACCAAGGATTTACATAGTCATAATAGTTGTCAGATACAAATGTTAGAACAAGAAGCATAATTGAATTGGGTGGAAATTGCAATGGACAAGAAATCCCATAAGAATTTTGGGAACCATCAATGAGATGCCTCCCCTGCACACAAATAATCCTACCATCAGAGATCTCAGATGGAAAATAAAAGTGCTCAAGATTTCCTTTTTCACTTTTTCCTCTCAAAGTGCTCATGAACCAAGTGTGACCTTGATTTGAATATCCTAGAAACATTGTAACTTTTAAAGGTAAAAATGTCACACATTCTCTTATTTTATCTTCCATTTCCTTCATTTTGAATTTCAACTCTTCAGTTACATGATGTGACCCTTCAATGGAACTCTTTCCATTTGTGTGCAAGGCAAAAAAAAGTAAATTTATAAACTATCACTTATTGTTGCATTGTGTATATGTATGTTGATGCTATATTGTTTTAGTGAAAGTTTATAAAGTAATTATTTTATCATACACTGATATTCAATGACAGTTAACTAAACTTTATTATCCATGTCAAAGTCCTTTGAAAAACATATCACTGCAATATCATGCTCCAAAGTTTGAGATTCATTGTTCATTGCCCTTCCTTTTGCATCTGCATTTTCAAAATGTTGGGGTGTTGTATAATTTCCTTTGACTGTCCATTCCCTTTTCAATGACAACCATTTAGGTTTATTTTCGCATGCCCAAAAATGGAGGATAAGCACCAATATACAAGCAACTGTGTAAACATAAATTGCAAGGGGGTTTCGTTTTCTAGAAAACAATTTTGTAACTAACCATGAACAGTCAGTGCACTCCATGACGTCAAATTCTTGCAGGAGAATTTTACCAGTCTTTTATGTGTTTACAATGCAAAAATGGCTAGTCTTCTATATGATGACTATGTAGTAGTCATTTAGTCCCTTGACCATTGTAGAGCATATAAAAATGCTTGCTCAACATAAAAATTATCATTCTTCTTTTCTATATATTATAACCCAATTGTTTAATATCCACACTCTGCATTATGGAAAAATAAAACTAAGATTGAGAATAAACTCATATTATGTGCAATCATGAATCCATAGATATGTTTGAAGACAAGTTTCTAGCTACAGATGCATACATTTAAAAATCAATCAAAGGAAAATACTTATAGAACACGGGAATTTTAAGACTTTGTGAGAATTTTTTACAACTCAATGATATGAAAACTGAAAATCCACATTCGCTCAAATAACTAGAATCTCCATAAACATTGAGCATGGCCTCTTTTGTGATAATTGAGAATAGAATTCAAATCAAATACAAAAACTGAAAAGTATTGACAAGTTGAGGCTTAAAAATCTAAAAATGATTGCATGTATGCTTATGACTTTTCACATGCTTTAATAGTAGAATGATAAGAACTATGTTGATTTCTAGTATAGTCATGTACAAATGTACAAATATAGTTTTCTGCCAAAGCAAGCATTACATCATTTTGCTTAATTTGTTTCTTTCAGTTATGTTGAATTAGATCAAGGAAAACATATTTTTTTCTTGAAGGCTTGGTAACAGTGGAGAACAATTTGGCGTGTGAGGTTGTGTGACATTAGACAATATGGATTTCAAAGCACCCTAAAACTAGTTTTTTTTTGGCAAATAAATACTTAGTTAACTTTGGTCAATATTATCAAGATTTGACAACTCTAATCATCAAATTGGATGAGAAATCAATGGTTTTGTCAAAAGTTTACTTGTGATTTCTATCCCTTCCTTTCCCTGGGATGTTGAGACTTTCAAACAAATGATATATATGTGCATGTTGCAACTAGATTAAAAGATCATTTTGGAGAATTTGTCTATACAAAAGGGAAAATCATTGGGTAGATCATATATTTATTTTAATGTATGTGAAAAAAGGTTTGTCAGGGAATGAAAATATCAATTTCCAAAATATATGTGCATTTGAAGTCACATTTTAATTAACTTTATTTTAAAATTGTATCTGAAATTTGATACACATATTTTTAAGTTATAGTGTGAATGTTGGTATTTTAAAAACATGAAAAAGTTAGGTTTTAATATTTAAATCACCAAAACTTGTTGGGGGGGGGGATGAGTGTTGGCCCTCGACCAAGTTTTGGGATAATCTTGTTCATGTTGGCCTATTTTGGGACTTCAACAGCCTGTTAAAGATGGAACGCCAGACGAAGCGAAGATTGTGGAATCTCGGCCCACTTTTGGGTCCCTTTTGGGTTTATGGGAATATGTAATGGGAAAGGGATGTCAGCCCGTGGGTTTACCCATGATTAGGCCCACTTTTGTAATGTATAAATAGATATATAGGCATAGAGATGTAGATGATGTAAGCTAAGTGCTAATAGATTGTGTAAGAGCTCTGTGCATGACTGCAAGAGGCTTACAGAGCTAAGTGCAAGTCGTTGTAAGGAGTTGTGGAAGGATTTTCGTTGTAGCACAAGGAAGAAGCATCTAGCGAGTTGCACAGATCTTCTATCCTGTGCAAAGAAGGTTTTCGGTGGCTCTATTCTATAACCGATTGAAGACACTAATAAATAAGAAGAGTTGGTGGACGTAGCCCCAGGATGGGGGTGAACCACATAAATCTGTGTGTTATGCTTTGTGCTTTGGTTTGATGTGTTATCCCTTTTTTTGCTAAGTGCTTTGACATATTTAGATATATCTACTTATGATTTGTGCTTCTTAGAGGTGTGTGAATGTTAGATCTGACATGTACGAAGGTGCTTAGTGCTGATTTACTGAATCTGATCTGCTTTATTGTTGCTAAGTGATGAAATACCTTAGATCTAAGTAAATGTTGTGATGCTATGTGCTATCTGCGAAGTATAATAAGGGTTGAATATTGACGAATAATCGATGCTAAGTGATTTTTAAGAGATATAATCACAGATCTATGTCCCAGCTAAGGTTGCAAACACCTGAGTCTTGCAACCACCCCTACCTCTACCTCGGGTGAGACTTCATCTACTTCATAGGTATTGTCAAAAGTGCCGGTAGTTAGGGTTTTGTTGGTGCGCTCTTGTAGAATTGAACCCTGGGTCTGCCCCTGTTCCAACAAATGGTTCCATTTCCAGGACTTGAAACTGTGATTATTGGGAACTAAAGAAGAAGAAGCTTTGTGTAAATATTCGATCTGAAACCGTGGAATCTTTGTGCATATATTTGTTGCCCTAGTGCGCATCATCCTACTAGACTTTTGAAGATTTGTGCCAAGAAAGAAAGGTCATATATGCAAGAAAAGAGGTTGATACTGAAGAAAAGAAGCAAGATATGAATTTTTTGTGCTCTAATAAAGGTAAAAGTGGAATTTTCTAATTAAAAGAGGTAGGATCTATAAGCTCTATGCTCCAATAAAGGTAAGAATAGTTAAAAGTTTTAGATCTAGAAGCTTTGTCCCCTATAGAAGTAAGATAAGTGGAAATTTTTGTTTCTAAAGTACGGATCTAGGTATGTTTAATAGAGTATGTCCTAGTTGGAAAACTAGACCACTGATAGATGAAAGAAGGTTTGATATGAGTAGATATGATAAGAATAGCGATAGATATGTTATACCTATGCATAGAAAGAAAGTTTGTACTAAAAAATGGATGTAGGATCCTAGAAATAATTTGTTTCAGGTTAGCTGCCATGATCCTAGTGCATAGTACAGAAGAGGTTGGGGACCATTTAAAAGAAAGAGAGGATTAACCCTCTATTACAATTGCAGAAAACCGGGACATCTAGTTAAGGAATGCCCTGGTGGAAGGCCTAGTTGTCTTTGTTGTAAATCTCTAGACCATGAAGTATTGGATTTCCATAGAATGATTGCTAAGCTTGAAGGAATGAATCTGAACCAAGGGGAAGATCCAAAAATAGCATAACCCTAGAAAGAATCAGAGAAAGTATTGCTACAGATGAAAGAAACCTTGAATGACCACCGACATGTTAGGTTATCAGAGACATTTAAAGAAAAAAAATGCATCAAAGTAAGAATAGGGGACTTCGACATTGATTGTGTTCTAGATAAGGAAACACAGATGAATATCATGACAGAGAGAACCTGGGGAACTATAGGGAGGCCTCCTATGATTCCTTCATTAGTAGGAATAGGACTATTCAGAGGAAAATTGGTAAACATATGTGGAAAGCTCACTCATATATCTATGAATGGCAATGGAACATCGACTGAAGAAGATTGTGAGATTATTAAATTTTTTGAAGACAGCGCCCTGTTTCCCATGTTACTGGGAAAGCCCTGGATTGATAGAGATCAAGCTAGACGAAAGGAAGAAGTGGAATTTTTGGAACAATAGAAACAAGAGTTACGAGAATTAACGACTAGAAGGATCTCACAGTTGATTGAAGAGAAGGAGAACAAATCGAGGTTGTTTCACACTAGAGACCCTGATGTCGAAGCTACAAGAATATTGGAAGACCCTCAGAAGACTGAAGTACCTTTCCCAGACAAAGAAGAAATATTACCCCTGAGTCCTAGAAGAGAACCTCAACAGCACGCAGTGACTATGCTAAAAGAAGATAGGAATCTGAATGAAAAAAGACAAAGCGAGTTGAAGATTACTAGAAAGAATGCTAGAAAGATTAGTAAGAAGAGGGATAATATTGAAAAGTTACAAAAGGCCCCAGAGGGTGCATCGTAGAAAGAAAACTTGCAGAATGGGAGCTTCATCGGGATATCAGAACAACGACATAGGTCACTTCACCGTGGCGAATAAATATAGTCATTATGGATGATATATCCGTTCGACTGATGCTCCGAATGGCTAGAAAAACATTTATATCTCACCACCTAACCATTGGACCACACCATAATGGACATAACAAAAGTTAATGAAGCCCCATACCCATTGCAAGCAATCTGTTGTTGAGTTTCCTATTTACCCCATCACACCATGCATGAAGAACACTTTTGCCAAACCTTCTTCCTGGAAGAAGTCCAAAACTCCCGTGACTAAGATGCAGACCACACTGACCCCAGACGACTTCAATTTCATTATTTCAGCCCTGAATGATGCTGCACTGGAGATAGTAGAGACACAGGAGGTGAAGCAGGAGCAGATGTATAATCATATTGAGATAGAGATCCAAGGAGTGCAGCAGGCACTACAGTCTATCCACACAGTCTCCATTGTGCCTCTGACAGTAAGAACACCAGAATTAGGGGATGAGCCATCTCAACTCCACTGGATCGTGGATTCAGTCGAGGCTCAACTTTAAAAAACACAATATGAAGTAGCACAAGCCACTCAGGATTTAACATAGGTACAGGGAGTACTTGTAGAATAACATAGTGCTGCAAAACAAGAAAAGAGTTATCTCTAAGAAAAGTGGAATGACAAGAAAGAAGAGCTACAGCGAAGCAAGGAACAATTTCTTGCAGAGAAAATTGAGATAAAGGAACTAGTCAACAGAGCAATTCGCTTTGTGACCATCGTCGAAGTATAGATCGAAGAAAGAACCCCATAGTAGGTGGCACAACTCGAAGGAGTAATCTAGAAGCTCCAACAGTGCATTGCAGACCTAGAGCTTTACGCAGTACCTAAGACTCCACAGGAGATAAGGGACCAAAGAGAAACAATTGCTTGCAGGGCAATTGACAGATTGAAATCTCTTGCCTTAGAGTGCAAGAAGCTAAGTAACCAGAGTGCCTAGACATATGAAAACCTTGTAGAGAATCTGGAATTACAGATGTTGGAATCGCAGCTCCAGGAAGAAAAGCAGCATGCAAATACACTACAGGTGCAGTTGAAGGCCCTGTCTGCAGTATATAGAATGAAAATATCTCATGAACAACAACAGCTTAGCAACAGATCCACATGATCTAGAGAAAAGTGATGGAAGTCACTCAACGACTCCAACCTGTACAAGACAAGGCATGCATGTTTTTTTCCAAGATCGAAAGCCAAGGGGCGGAGCTAGAACAGGTCATCTTCACCGCAGAACAATGCCTGGAAGGACCAGTAAACGATGCAGTGATCCTGGAATTTATTGAGCAAGAGGCCAGAGCAAAGAAACAAGTTGAATCATCTCAAAACAAGCTCGAGGTGTTTGAGGCATAATTGCGCAGACCAGAGTGACTCGGGACGAGTCACGGGTGAGTGTTCGGGGCTTGCTGGCCCTCAACCAAGTTTTGGGATAATCTTGGTCATGTTGGCCTATTTTGGGACTTCGATAGCCTGTTGAATATGGAGCTCTAGATGAAGCGAAGATTGTGGAATCTCAGCCCACTTTTGGGTCACTTTTGGGTTTTGGGGAATATGTAATGGGAAAGGGATGTTGGCCCATGGGTTTACCCACGCTTAGGCCCACTTTTGTAATGTATAAATAGATATATAGGCATAGAGATGTAGATGATGTAAGCTAAGTGCTAATAGATTGTGTAAGATCTTTGTGCATGACTATAAGAGGCTTGCAGACCTAAGTGCAATTCGTTGTAGGGAGTTGTGGAAGGCTTTGTGTTGTAGAGAAAGGAAGAAGGATCTAGTGAGCTGCGCAGATATTTTGTCCTATGCGAAGAAGGTTTTTGGTGGCTCTGTTCTACAACCGATTGAAGACACTAATAAAGAATAAGAGTTGGTGGACGTAGCCCCAGCATGGGGGTGAACCATGTAAATCTGTGTGTTATTCTTTGTGCTTCGACTTGATGTGTTTATCCCTTCTTTTGTTAAGTTCTTTGATATATTTAGATAGATCTACTTATGCTTTGTTCTTCTTAGAGGTGTGTGAATGTTAGATCTGACATGTATGAAGGTGCTTAGTGTTGATTTACCGGATCTGATGTGCTTTATTGTTTCTAAGTGTTGAAATACCTTAGATCTAAGTAAATGTTGTGATACTTTGTGCTATCTGCGAAGTATAATAAGGGTTGAATATTGACGAATGATCGATGCTAAGTGCTTTGTAAGAGATATAATCATAGATTTGTGTCCCAGCTAAGGTTGCAAACACCTGAGTCTTGCAACCACCCCTGCCTCTACCTCGGGTGAGACTTCATCTACTTCATAGGTATTGTCGAAAGGGCCGGTAGTTAGGGTTTTGTTGGTGCGCTCTTGTAGAGTTGAACCCTAGGTCTGCCCCTGTGCCAACAATGAGAATTGAAGAAAATGCTGTAAAATAACCAAAACTCAATTTCATTGAAGATATAATAATTTGTTGCATTTTGGAGGAACTGTACTGAATCCAAGAGAATTGAAGAAAATGTTGTAAAATAACCAAAACTCAATTTTATTGAAGATATAATAATTTATTGCATTCTAGAGGAACTGTACTAAATCCTTGGAAATTATTAAAGACATAAAATTATAAAAGGCAGAGTTGACAAAATGAGTAAAAATAAAAAATCGTTTTCATCTCACGTCAACATTAAGGAAAGACAACTTGCATGGAGTAGGATGTCATATTCATTACTTGGATCTTGAAGGAATATTTTAGATTAAAATGATAAATTACAGCTTCCTTGAGCAATTAGCAAATTTTTTCACATACTCATGAGGAGGATAGAGTATAGAAATCATTTTCAATAACTATTGTATTATTTATTAAAACATTATCATAAAATTAATTGGAAAATGATTATATGAATAAGCATATGTGATTGAGGGTAGAACAAAAAAATCATTTTCATCAACCTGGAAAATGATTATATGGATTAAGCATATATGATTGAGAGTAGAATTAAAAAATCATTTTCATCAACTATTGCATTATTTATCTAAAAATTATCATAAAATTCATTCATACTCTTAGGATTAAGTATATATGATTGGTCATGGCATTGTAATAGTATTTATAACTTGATAAAAGTCTGTTTTTGGTTTATTGTTCTTACATTAATTTCATCTGTTGTCGTTGATGTTTAAGGTCTTTGGATTTCTGATAATATTTTTGTTATTTTTGTTTTTGATTTGAGGTTTGTTTTGGCCTTGCAGTCTACTCAATGTTAATGGAATTTCTTGGTCTTCCCATATAGTGTAGTATTGGCCTAGCCTTAAACTAATTTTTAGGTCATTAGGTAGATTTATTCACAATGAATTGAATAGGTTCTTTAACCCTTGTTCTCAAAAGAGAATTTGTCCCAAAGACTACCATTCCAAGTATTTAAAAAAATTCATATTGATCACTAGGTCGTATTTGTGTTGTATTACAATTATTGTTTTACTCATGTTGTATGATGATCACTTAATGGGGGATAATAAGATTTTATGACATTTAATGACATAAGGACTTAGTGGTTATGACAATCAATGTTTTATGGTGTGAAGGAGCAACACATTTAATGCCTCTTTAGTGTTGGACAAGTGTTGTATTCTTTGCAGGTAGACTTAGTTTCCTCCTAACACAAAGGGGATTGGGGGTGTGATTTCCTCGTCGATTGTGGGGGTGCTCCTCCCATTGAGGGTTTGTGGGAAGAACCCCCAAAATAACATTTTGGTTCAATCTTTTGTCCATTCTTTTCATTTTCAACCAATGTTATTTTATCCCATTGGAACTTGATTATGGTTGCAAATTAGGGTTGTAATCTAATATATGTTAATGGATTATGGTTTTGGATGTTGAGAAATACTTGTATATTGTAATGTGAACAATGAAATTAATATAATGAAGAAGAGAGTGGTCTGACTCTATGTCGAGATGGTTTTCTTGATTAAGACTTTCCAGGGTAAACCTTTGTGTATTGTGTGTGTGTCATTGTTGTTCTTTATGTTTTGCTTGATAATTTGTATGCATTGCTTCACTTGAAAATATTTAAAACTTACATTTGGTATTAGAGTGAGGTAATAAGCTTCATGGGGATGCCTTTTTTTTAAAGTGTTTAACTCATTCTTGATAGACCAAGTTTATTTTGGGTTTATGATAAACTCGGTTTTAGTGTGAGCTATGTGTTGGTGATTCTTGTGTGAAAGAGGAGGGTGAGAAGTTTCAAAATTGAGATTGAAAATTTTGTTGATGGATAGAATTATATGCACTCCTATTTAATAACATTCTATGATGAACTTTTTTGAAGGGTCCTTTCATAATCGATGAATTACTAATAAATAATCCATAATAGAAGTGGTAGAGAAAAGATTAATATATCCCGATCTTGACAAAAGTGATGGTCAAGATCAACACATAGGAACTTTGTGGTGAAATATCATCAAAACTAATAGAGGGATATGCAAGAGTGTAGAGTGAGAACCTTGACAAACATAACCCCTAATTCTTGCAACATTGTCTAGAGGATGGGAAAATTATGTTTATTTTCCAGATATGTAAAATGAGTATATTACAATTTAATGAATACATTTTCCTATTAGTATAGATGGTTTTATACTTTATCAAAAAAAATTCCAAGACTTTACAAGGTTTTATAATTCAGTGAAAGATTCGCCAAGATTTTACAAGAGTTTATAATTTAGTGAAAGATTCGCCAAGATTTTACAAGATTATATAATAGACTAAAAGATTAGCCAAAAAATTATATATACATATTATATTAGTAACAAAATAACCTTCATTCTTTCCTATGTATAATGGGGATTCGCCCATTTATTATACATACAAATTTAGGGGGGGTTCTTAAAATCACCCCTGAACATGATAGAACGAGGCGCAATCAAAGAAAGGCTAAGTCAGTTGATGGATATGGAGGAAGATAAGATCCTAGCAAGATTTCATCATGGGGTAAAGAAAGCAATGGATAAATCTTGGCATGACATAAATATTAAAAGGAAGAGTTTCGAGGAAGGAAACCTAGTCCTGATGTACGACAGTAAATTTCTTCAACGCCCAGGAAAATTCAGAGTACATTGGTTGGGTCCATATGAAGTGAAAATTGTCACGGATGGGGGAGTTGTATAGTTGAAGGATTTAAGAGGTACATAACTCAGAGGAATGATCAATGGGATTCAACTGAAACTCTACAAGGACAGTCGACCTCATAGCACTTAGGAAGTTACCGTGCAGTAAAAAAAAAAAGAGAGAGAGAGAAGGGAGTTAGCGCGGCAAAAAGAGAAAATTGTGCACGCAACATAAGACCAACACACTATGCACCAAGGAACGGTGATATGGAACAAAGTTTTCACTCACTCAAAATCCCAGCGTGCCGGAAAAAGTACCAACGGTCAGAAAAAGGAATTTGAAAATTTGAGGTTACGGAAAAAAGGCGCCAAATGGCAGCATCTATCAAATTGAATGAAAAGTACTCTTGAAGCTCCTTCACATTAATTGTGCCAAATGGAGGCGTCAAGGAAATTGAATGTCACGTACGCAAGAAGCGCCATTTTATTTAAATCGCAGCTCGGGTAGCTTCTCTGAGAAGCTTCATGACACTTGCTATATAAGGGAGGCACACGGGTGACATAACACTTATTGTGAAATTGTGAAATCACGGAGAGATAGAGCATACATACCAAAGAGTAAGTTAGCCAGAGATACAGAGAAAACCAATTCGAAATAAATCACCCTTAACTACCATGGCACCACCCAAGTTCGGTGCGTCGATCTAGTCTAGAAGAAAACCTCGAAGCCATCATAGAGCACCACAACAACCATAAGGAATTGAATAGGAACCCACACAGGCCACAGAATTCGTCAACTTGGATGAAATTTCCTCACCCCATATGGAACCAGTGATCCCCACACCCGTGGGGGAGGAAGCCCAACCAACAACAGTGGTTGGCATGGACGTAGACATGTATGAAACTAGAAAGGGCCAGTAGGATGAGGGAATAGGTAATACTTCACGCCCTACACATGCTGAAGGGGCCCATAGTTTAAATGGGACAACCCCAAAACATATAGAAGCAGCCACACCATGACATTCACACACATCAAAGCCTGTGCAGCAGTAGGAGGGGCTAGTGGAAGATGTTATCGATCGGCCAGAAGCTTATGTCGATGAAAGAACAATGGAGGTTGGAACCTCAAGCCAGCCACCACAACAAAAGAGAAAACAACCCATGGAAAGGTCATCACCCAGACAGGCTGCAACATCCATAGTCTTACCACGCATTCCTGAAGGGGTGTAGTCCACGCCTAACCTTCTGGGGTGTGTGGAAATATTGCGCTACTCAGACCATGATGTGGCCGACGTGGACAAGTTCCCATAATTTCCAAGGCAGGTCTACCTTGAAAGCATAGGAACAGGGCCCTTCGAGGATCCAATTTTACAACCAAAATAGTGGGAAGGTGGATTGGCCAACACTGGAATTATCAACTTGTTGGGTATTCCACATTTTGGAAGGGGTCGGGACGTAAACAACTGAGTCAATCAATTGATGGTAGACACCTACGAAGGTTACCTATGGTTTGAAGAGCTCGTATATATAGATGTGGAGCGCATTTATTTTATCATTGGTCTGCCATCTAGGGGGGAGAATCTGATGTAGTACCTCAACGACATGACAAAGGAGAAGACGTTGGTGGAGGAGATTAAAAATAAATATGCCAAAGAGTGAGGGTTTTGTGGAATCATTATCAAGCGCATCAGTGACACAGCAATAAGGTTGTACACCAAACTTATGGCTTGCAAACTACTCAGAAAGTGTCGCAAGGAGGAAGTCCTTATTGGGGTCATCGTGGTTGCAGCACAGTGCACGGAGGGAACTATTCTTAGTTGAGCCACATACTTGTTAAACATGTTCCTTGACAACTACAGAGACGCGTACGATCTGGGAATAGAGTTTCATTACTCTTGGCTTCTAATCTTGATCGCCTTGATCGGATGGAGGGAGCCCCAATACACATATTTTTGTGAGAAGACCAGTCGTTGTCGCACAGTGTGGTACACATCATTAGGGAGCACATAGAACCCCAAAATAAAAAGTACAAATGTCAACATGTTCGTGTGATACTATAACAAGATCCAAGAGAGCATTTCCAACAGTTGGAGAATTACTCTAGAAGTGGTTGTGCAATACTGAGACATCGCGAACTTCAAAGCAACGAGGCACATAGTATGGATCCAAGTGAGAAGGGATCCTGAGAAGGAATGGTTGCAGCTTAGATATTGCGTCAAAGAAGAACACATAGAGATGGAAATCAGAGATTGGCAAGATTGCTGGAGAATTCTAGTCCTCACTCAAGAGATGCCTACAGGTATGGAGGTCGATGCAAAGAAAGTGCAGACACCTGTCGGGGATAATGTTGTTCCTAAGAATCCAAATCCAAGTTAGAAGTCATCACAGCAAAATAAGGGGGGTGTGCCAAAGAAAGTTGCCCAGTTCGGACAAAAGGACACTACCCCATCACCAAAAGAAATGGACAAAGGGGTTGTGATAGCACAAGGAACCTCATCGACTGCCACCCCACTGGAACAAGGCCAGAACAAGATTCCCATCATCCACACTGGGGGTGTGCTCAAAAAGGCCAAGGTGCACAAGTAGCCACCAAAATATACAATCACCGAGGACAATGTTGAGCGCGTGGCCAGAATATTCTAGGACCATGCAGCTGAGGAGTTTGAAGACACCCCGCACCAAAGAGGTCACATTCAGGATGAGTTGGCCAACATAAATCAAGTCCTAGAGAAAATCAGAGGTGCGGAGAGGATGAGCAGGGGAATAGATTCATAAACCATAGCATCAGAAGCATACGTCAGGACTGCGACAAGTGATCGCGATACAATCCAGACCATAGCTCAAGAGATCTCAACTTTCCATATTACACCCAGCATGTTGCGCATGGATGAGACTGTAGCCCAGAAACCCCTGAAATATCTGGCACAGATACAGTTGGAAATGGAGTGAATACCAACCAAGGCACTGTACAAACTTCAAGTCAGTTTCGCATAGGAGGTGCAGTCGCATGCATGAACAGAAGCAGCAGAGTTGTAGCATACAAGGGATAGTAAAGAGGAGTTGGAATTGGTGTTCAAGAAGGTCAATATTGATACCAAATATGAGAAAGATCACATGGATAGGCTTGAGAAGGGGTGTCTACAGCCTATGAAAGAATCTTGAATAACATGCAAATAGCAGAGTCCCCCACAGCGCAGAATATTGATCATATTGTCCAAACAATTGATCAATACAGGAACGATATTGAAAACCTCAAGGAACAACTCATTCCTACAACTCCTCTAGAGGTGAAGGAACAAAGGAGGCAAGAAGCTGCAGGACAGATGGAGGAAATGGAACGACAAGTCAGTGCAGTTGTGGACTTGTTTGATAGGGCGGCGTAGTTATGGACAGCGCTAGAAGAATATGAACTAGTCCATCACTAGGACCATGAAGAGGAGGATATAAGTGCATCTATCTAGGACCTCAAGGAGAGGCAGAAAACAATTAAGATCACTAAGCACCTAAAAGGATTGAAAGACATGAAAAAGCTCCAAGCAGAGCTAGTAGATGCGATGAAAACGAAGGACCAACAAGTTCAAATGGAACCACTCCAAGAGATATTTGTGGAGTTTATTCCACAGGAAGAAGAGGAAAAGAAGAACATCGCGCAAACACAGGCAAAGTGCACAAAAATGATTTGGGAGGAGATAACAATGCAATTGTTAGATGTGCTCAAAGAAAAGGTCGCACAAGCTCAAACACAAGAAAGGGAACTAGCAGAAAAGTTCCACACTCTAGCAGGAGTTGTTGAAGAAGTGCGCACAGTCTAGGTGGATCGGGATGAGCCACATGTTAGTGTTGGGGGCCTATTGGGCGAAGGCCCATTTTTGGGAAAAAGGCCATTTTTTTAGAGAAAAGAATGAAGTGGAAAGAAAAGATAGCTGGAAGGAAAAGAAGCAGATGCGAAGGAAGCATGCGAGGTGCGCATGCAAGGGAGGAATAACTACATTAGGGTTAGGGTTTTTGCATGATATTGTAATGGCTGATAATCCAAGAGTATGTATAAGTAGCACCTAGGAGGGGGAGACAGAGGGAGACCAAGAGAGGGAGAGAAGTGCGAGAAAGGCTAGAATTGTAGCCTTTTATAGGTTGGTGAGCTAGAGAAGAGTTGAGGAACTTGATCCTGAGGGTTAGATCCCAGGTTGAGGAGCCTGGTGTGATCTAGTCAGCCTCACAGGGATCAAGAAGATTGTGAAGATTGTAATATACAAGACTGTAACAACGCATGGAACGATATATTGTTGAGACATAATAAAAGAGCTTGAGAGCCAAATATTTGTGGATGTAGCCGAGGAGGGGGTGAACCATGGTAGAACTTGTGTTATGTGACTGAATGTTATGCATTTCCATTGTTGTTAATGATTAAGTGATTGATAATTAATTGAAGGAACTAGTTAGATATGATATTTCGCATGCATGAGTAAGAACGAATGGTTAATTAAGATGATTAGATTAAATAAATGAAGATCACAAGGTACAACCACATATCCCCACTCGTTCCCAGGATGCAATCATTTGAGAATTGCATCCACCCATAGAACTATCTCGGGTGACACTGCACAGTGCCCCCTGTGTACTGTGTTTCCTTCTGGTTTATCAGGAGGATCGATAGTTTTAGAGGGATTTTTTTGGGAGCTTCTTAAACTTGAACCTGGGTCAACGTATGATAGTAGGGTAAGATTAGTGTAGATAAAATAGTTTAGAACCAGGAAGTATCTTCCCGAGTGTTGTTCTCAATGGTACTATACCAATCAGACCACGAATCAATGTATCTATAGAGGGCTTTAGGAGATCTAGGTTGATCCGTATACAGGTGTTGTCTAATGTGCTACCACTCAAAGGGGTACCAACAGGGTTTACAAGGGTGGCCAACAAATGTGTGCTTAAGTACCACTTGTATTTTTTGCATGTATTACTCCCTGACCATGGGTTTATGCACATAACGACAAATCTAGGTTGATCTTTGTAGCTTTAAGACACTAGAATACTTCTCTACCCTGAAAAAAATTAACCCACAATTTTATGCCGATAAAAGTTCTCTAATACCACTTGTAAGGTACCATGTCTATTATATTAGTAGAAAAGAGAAATAATACAGAGAATAACACCGACATAGCAACAAAATATGGAAACATTGTAGATATAACAATAGAACAACAAATTATATGGAACCACAACACCAGAATTATACCTTTATTGATAGGAAACAATGTTCACTTTCCTCTTCGAGGGGGAAACCTCCAGCAGAACAGATATCTATTACAATAATTATTCAATACAAAACTTCACATACCCTCTACTTCTATTTATAGTAAATCTATCTATCCAAAAGAACAATCTAGAGGAAGATCCTTCTAGAAGAGAAAGCTTCTATTAGGTCTTATTAAATTTGACTTATTCCTCTTTATTGTTAGGCCTTATTAATATTGACCTACATTACATGGAAATATATTATTCTACCCACTTGAGGAGTTAGGGAGGTTAGGTCCCTAACAAATATTTCAGTGTACTCTAGCACCATCTGGTCTCTCTCTTGATGCAAAGTCTCCCATCTCATGTATTGGTCATCACAATTTCCAACAAGGTATAATTCCTCCTTGAGGGCATCAACAAAGTCCACCCAAGTGGTTATTATCCTAAATGTTACATACTAGTCGTTGTTATGTCTCTCCCAATAAATTTCCCACCAATCTTTGACATGGAGAAGGGCTTTAAGGAGTGAAAAGGTGATTTTTTTTATGTCAAATTTTTTTTAGACAGAGTAATATACCTCTAATAAATTTAACCAGTTCTCCAAAGCATATGCATCTATATAGCCTTGAAATAAAGGGATATCAAATCAAAGTTAACTTGTACCTTGAAGGGTGTCACACCTCCAAAATGGCTACTTGTTAAAGGTGCCTCGCCCATCATCAACAATCATTGAAGGATCTAGGTGAAGTTGTCCATCATCTTGTTCCTTTTCTCCATGAGGTCTTCCTCAAGAAACA